>JAKSZP010009724.1:0-63016 GCA_022478985.1 Massospora cicadina
TTTTTGCTCTTTATTGAACTCCAACTTGGTGTTGGTGTTTGCAGATCAGGGTGTTTAGCTGAGCAGAGACCTCCGCCCATCTGTGACCCCATCCAGGGCTGTACCCTGTGTGTGGGACGTTGTTTACTAGGTGATTTTTTCCAAGGTGTGCTTGATAATGGCTGAAGCTTCCCTGTGTCTTCTAGACGTTGTATGTTTGAATTGTTGGATTGTTGAATTTTTGAAGTTTTCCCAGGTGGTTAGTGGGTCCAAACAGAAAGGTGTTTGGAAATCTCAGGTTGAGGATATTTTCTCCATCCAGGATTGAAACTCTGAGTCAGCTAAACTTCCTAGGTGTATTCTGCACCATCTGGGAGCTTGGTTACTTAATTCCGCCGGTTTGTAGGACACCAAAACTAGCCAATGGTCAGAAAATTCGATTTTTGTAGTTTTAAATTTTTGAATTTGGTGACAAAAAATTATTGGTGCGAGTATCAGGTCTATTTGTGAGATAGAGTTAAGTGCACCGTTATGTACATGTTGGCGTGTCATTTCTGTAGTAGGGGTAGCCTTTTTGGTAGAGGATCATATAGTCCCAGGGTGGCCTTTAGTACGCGGAGTTCCACTTGCCCTTGTTGTACCTCTGTTGTGTGTGGACATCAGTCAGTATATGGGTTAATCAAACAGTTCATGTCTCCCATAATAAAAGTGCTTGCTGGTAGATTTAGTTGTGTTAGATCCATTAAAAATTCTCTTTGGTCAGGTGCACAGTTTGGTGTGTACACTCTGGCTATTGTGTGCACTTTGGTGTGGCATGAGAAGGTTACAGAAAGTACGCAGTTGTCCAGAAACAAACTTTTGTTGATAAATTTAAAGTTTTGGTTCACATGTACTATTACCCCACAGTGTTGCGACCAAAATGATATTGTTGGGAGGAGCATGTTTTCCCATGCCTCCTCTTCTCCCTGTAGACAGTGGGTTTCCTGAACCGCCAGGATATCCACAGGTGGGTTTCGCAGGAGACTCAAATTATTGGCCCAGACATCAAGGCCTTGAGTCCCACTATGTTCAGCGTCCCTATCTCTACTGAGATACCCAATGCGCCTCAGGAGCGGTTAACAGGGCTCCCAGCCCCACTCCCTCACTCACATAACTCCAATGCACCTCTGCTGTGGAGATCATAACCATGAGTAGGAGTTGGTGTGTATTCTGCCCTTTTCATTGCTTCTGTTTTTGCTCCTCTCTTGGCTTTGCTTGGTTTCAATTTATCATTGTGGTGCACTTGTGTGTTCTTATTGGCTGCATTATTTTATTGCGCATTCCATTGTTATTTTCCTTCTCATTGGGCTATGTTCCAGAATTTTGGGGGGTTCGCTGAACTCCAGTTTTGCTGCATTTATTTCCAAATTGGGTCCAAAGAATTCAATCTGTTCAGATTGGATGTTTAGTTTTCTGCAGGGTTTGATTGGACCATTGATATAAATTCATCCATGTCTTCCTGGATCTGTTCCAGTGATATGGATGATTCCGCTGAGGCCTTTGTCTTTACCATGGCCAGCTTTCAAGCTTGTTTGTCCATTTTTTGTTATTTTTGGGAAATTGGGTCAATTATTTTATATTGCCCATGTTCTCCCCAGTTGAATGCTTGTGTTGTATCCGTGATTTTGGTGTACTCTGAGTCATCTTCGACCATTTCCTCCTCACAAAATCTATTTCTCTCAGGCCTTCTTTTATGGGGAAAGCATGAATCTTGTGCCCAAAGGCCTGGCAGTGGTTGCATATGGGGGGTGCACTCTCCACTGTTGTGCGGAACAGTTGGGATTTTTCCCATCAATGGTGAGGGATGTGATGTGGGGGATTTTTGTGATATCCTCCACTACCTCCTGGTTCAGGAAATAATTGTGATTGCCTTCCAAGTGCTAAGGGTCAGCATCACCTGGAATCTTTGCATCTTGAATTGTTTAATTTCTCCATAGGCTTCCAAGCCTTCTTGGAGATGTCTTTCAACTATTATGCATTCCAGTGTAGTCAGAAGGTAATTGAAGATTATGAAAATATCTTTTGATTCTGTCCAACATGTGCGCTTGGTTGATACCAAATGTTGTCCATCAGGAAGGTTGAGTACCACTCTGACCTTCGCCGCATCATTCACTTCTTCTGCAGTTTTGGACCCAAGGTCTACCCAGCCTTTGTGGATAGTATGGGTTGTTAAGTACACCTCATTTGAAAATTTTAAGTTGGGCTTTACTGAACTTTTCCCACATTGTCAGTGTTTCTATGCCCAGGAAAACTCATATCCCATGTTCCACCAATGACAGTGGTTGTGAGTGGGATACTTCCATGTAACTGCAGTATTACACCAAAAAATTTACAAAACCCATGGGGGGCACCACCTCAGGTTTTTTGTTTTTTCTGACATTTTCATTTGTACATGTGCGCTTAGTAACTTTTGGTGATGCAGGTCTGGGTCTGCTGCCCTTTACTGCGTTCACCCAACTCTTTGCTTTATTACTCATAATTATCTCACCTGATATTGATTATCAAATTGTACTGTTTGAATCGAATCATTCTACTAAAAGTGATAGTAATCAGAAAGAAAAGTCTAAAACATATTTATCTTACATAAATCATTTCAAAGAGCATCAGATAATGTTCTTGTTTATGTGTTGCCTTACTCATGGCCTCAATGTCTTAGTTATTATCTGACACCCACTCATTTTGAGCTTTAATGTTTAATCAAGTGGGGAGAATTATGTGATTTGGTTTAACCAACAATTTAATTTATATTATCTTTTTTTAATCTTTATTTTTAAATAAAGGTTTTATTTTTTGGGCCTTGACGCTGATATCAATCTGGTGGATTGGGTTGCAGCGGATCACCATGCTTTACGCCCACATTTTGGTATGTAGCTTTTAATTGATAGTATTAAAATACTAATATTTAGCCCTGGCTATGACAAGGATTTCTACCAAGGGTTATTTACTTACCACCCCACCAGCAATATCTCCCAAATCACTTATTATTTATTTATGAGGCTTTGTGGCGTTATAAATTTTTATCCATTTTATCATTACTATATTTTCTCCCTTGCCCCCAAGCTGGCATAAAAACAATCATTAAGATTTTTATCCACAAAGTTCTAGGTCAATCGTTTCTACAAATTTTCCAAAATAAGTATAACGATTAGTATTCTTTGTGGTTTATTATGATGAGAGTTGCAAATTTGATGGATTATTTCTTGACCTATCTTGTATAAAGCTGTATAATAAAAGCCTTGAAAATAAATTCTTTATCTTTTAATTATAGGGATACTTTATGACTGTGTTGGCGTTTTGAACCAAGGCCCCAAACTGAGATAGCAAATAGCAAAGGTGGTCCATGGAGTTCCTGGCCTATCATACGCTGTGCATGGAGGTTTTGCGAATTTTATCCTCCTTTCCCATTCATTTTATTTCCCAGAAAATTGGTTTGGTATCATCCCCAGGTCAGCTCACCTCAAATAAAATAAAAATTATAGGGATACTGTCTTCATACAGTTCCCTTTATTTTTTAATGTAAAGTAACTAACATGTGTAGTTTTATATCAATGACTAAGTGATGATTACAACAATAATCTTCATGAAAATTATTAATCACTGATTTATTACACGAGCAAGAATTAGTGGAGATGCCTTCCAAGTTGGCTTCTCAGCTTCCTACACCTTGTAAAGGACGCCTCCAATCAATGCAATTGAGACGCCATTAATGAAGAAGAACGATGAAAACTTTAATTAAGCAGTTGATTAAGAATAATTTTTAGATCCTTATTGAAGGGTTTCATGTAATTTTCTCAGCGATGCATTCTAACTCATCCTATAAACATCTAAAAAATTTTAATATAATAAAGTTTTTAGTTTATAAAAGTATCTTTTCTGGCGCTCTGATAGCTATTTTTTACAGCTTTGAGCCCCCTTTAAAACTTGATTTAAGATCTATAGTACTGATAATCTAACAAAAGTTGTGCTCACTAAAGGTTCCCCCAAGCTGTTTAGGGAAAAGTCTATTACAAATAAAAGAAAAAATTTCATCTAAGAATCACATACTAAAATTGGGCAGGGATGTATTCTGATCGATCAAAACTTACTGATATGAGGTGAATCCCTTTTAGACTAAAAGCTTGCTATTTTAGTCCATATATAAGTTTACCAATTGGTTTGATTACTAAATAAATTCTTCATGGAAATATCAGCAATATTACATAACAATTATTAATTGAAATCTACTATGTGGGAGATGATTCCAGTTAATTTAAGATACTACCATACCAAGGGTGGTTGGCCTGGCAGGTAAAGCTGCCATCATCCTAGTGCAGGTTTTGAGTTTGAAACCTGCACTGGCTATAAAAATTCTTGGTGTGGTATATTTGTCCCAAGGTCAACCCATCTCAAATATTTTTAAAAGATACTACCATACCTTCTACAATGCGCCACTTATTTCCTCAGTCCAATTTCTCTCAGAAGAACAGACTCTTAGAGTTAACAATACCTTCAGAGTTTTGTCCATCTGCCATCCACAATATCCTTCAATTAGTAGTAATATATCATCGTGAAGTAGCTCAACATCTGGGACTTACCCAAGCCTAGCATTCAGATGTATATTTCTGAAATTTCATCTCCTTGTTTGTTGTTGATAAATGGGACGTCATTGTAGACAATTGCTAATTGATTAATGAAGTCTGGAGCCAGCTCGCTATTTTATTTATTTTATTCGAGGTGGGCCAACCTGGGGATGATACCGCACCAATTAGGGGAGTGAAGAAAATGGGAAAGGAGGATAAAATCTGGAAAACCTCCATGCGCGGCGTATGATAGGCCAGGAACTCCATGGACCGCCTTTGCTATTTGCTATCTCAGTTTGGGGCATTGGTGCGCAACGCCAACACAGTCATAATTGTCCCCTAACCAAAGTTCAAGCACCAGAAATGAACTTGGGGAGGCAGCGGTAGAGGTCCCTACTCTACCACTGGGGTATCCTCCCCTCACCAGCTCCAGCTCGCTATTTTGGATAATAGATTTCTGGTTTTCTTGAGGACCAGCTCCACCAAAACATATTACTACTCAAATTTTCTTGTCGTCACTATCTTGAATAATTTGAAGATCTTCTTTATTAACTACAACAACACTATCAAGAATTAGCCTCTCATATTAGCACCCTGGGTTTGAAGGGCTATAAGGACCTGCGGTGGATAGAGGTCACTGCAGTCTCCAAGGGCATCTGATTCCTTTATTCTGACTCTCAATGATCCAATGGAGGCTCAGAAGCAAGTCAGCTAAACTGCAATTGCTTTTTTAAGGGATCAATTAATTCTGTAGCCCAAGGACTTAAGATCCGCCTAGGTGGAGTCCCATTGTATCTCAGAGTCACTCTTGATGCGTTGTTAGATGAGATGGTCAACTTTAGTGCGTTCATTAGGGTGACTAATGATCACCTCACTCAACTTGAACACACTTTTTGAAGTTATTCCTTCAATAATTAGTTGCAAGAACCAACTTGAGCTTCAACATGACGAGAATTAATTATTGAAGGAATAACTAAGCATCAAGTCTTTCGTTGCTTCCCTAAATGAACATTGGAGAGAAGTTTAGGATGACTAGGAAGGGTTGCGTCAACAATTGGATCAGCAGACTCCTCATGACTATGCAGAGACCGATATTCCTGATCCAGATACTATCCCAGACGTCACTATCTCTATATACCTATAATAACTAACATAACCCTAGGTTCTTATAGAGAGTTTCACCTCATGCCAAGAAAATATAGATTCTTTCCTTTATGCTTACAAGAGCTCTATAGAGGAAGTGATTAAACACCATAAGGTGGAGGATATACACTCTTTCTTAGATAACATGGCTTGCAAAATCATGACTCTCCATCTAAGAGATTGTCAACCGTGAAATTAATTACTACGCCTAAATTATGTAGCTTATCAGCAATCAGACCCTTGCCAATTAAAAGAAGGCGTTCATGGATATACATTCAAACAAGGGAGAGAGTCCTACAGATTTTGCAAATTATTTCTATTCGCAGGCTCAGCCCTTGGTTATCAAAAACTGAATCACCTGTGATGATGCTATAAACGCAGTGATCTTCACTTTAAAATCTATTCCAAAGTGAAATTTTATATCATTGGATGCAAGAGTAACTTTAACTGCATCCAGATCAAAAAGGACTTTTTAAAAAATACCAGCTTCACCCTTAATTTTTAAGGCCTCTACCTTATCCTCAACAGGCTGTCTTTGTGTTTATTTTATTGAGAAATATATAATGCAAAATTTTGACTTACTTAAAGCTATGAATTACACCATAATGCCAAGTACTGCTGGAAGATACTTGCTGAGGTGGCGGGAAAAGAAAATCCAGCATAAAAATTGATGTGCTCCATGATAGCATCCCTATATCTCCTCTAAAATACCTTGACTACTCAATTCAAATCAGATGTTATTGTACCTGGAAAAGATAAATTAGTAATACTTGATAATAAAGAACAAAGTATGATTTACTCTTTTTCCAAAGAATACACTATGTTTCTCACTTTGTCACCAAAGTTTAGGATCTTGGTAACTCATGTTGCTGTTTAGGTTAATAAGATTCCTATTCATGTTATTATTCACAAAGACTCTCCAGTAAAAGGTACTTTATCAAAATTAATAATTGCTCTAAAAATGCCCCTGAATTGCTCCACTAAATATGGAGTACAGCACAGCTGAACCACAAAGTAGTCAATCTAACAGGTCTACACATCATTGCCTATATGTTCAGGCAAAATTTGTCGCTAAACACCTTGGCTGTCGCCCTGGATAACCCCAGCTATGACCTCCTCCTAAAACCCAAGTATCTCAATAACTACTCTGCCATAGTACATTATGGAAGTTAATTTATCCCACATGAAACAAGTATCCCGCTGGTGTTTAAGACCTCTCAAGATACTAATATGGGATCAAAGCTTGAGCCTGATTTTTCTGAAAAATAAAGATTATATAATGATTGGATAGAGTATCATGTGAGGAGTTTGTGTATGCAAACTACCCCCTCATGTAGTGGAAGACATGAGGGTAAGCCACTTTATCTGCCCAGGTCAACCGTCATACCACTTAAGTCTCAAGTTATAGCCAGAGCCATGGTCCATGTTAATATTCCGCCATGGCATCTATAGGAGATATGAGGGATGCAAGATTTTCAGTAAAGATGTTCCTAGACTGCCCAGGGATTCTAGATCCCGCTTATGCCTGGACCTATCAGTGTTATTAGCGAATTCAACTGAAAAGCTAGGACAATGAGACCCAATATGCCAGCCGCTTATGCTTGCTTACTGCCTGTGGAAGTTATTGGTGTATGTAGCTTTGGGAGTTTACAAGACTTTGGGATGGATCCCCTCCTTTGATAGTCATGTTAGACCATCTATTGGTGGCGCGTTGACCAGTGACCAACTAACCAAAGTCAAGATGTTGCTAAAAAACTCCAACTATTATTAAAATCTACTTATGATTTTGTAAAGATGAAGGACTGCCTAACCATGTTGATCCTTGAGATTCTAAACCTATTTGGTCTCAACCCTATTGAAAGAGCAAGTGCAAAGAAGCTCAGGTGGATGTTAAACTTAGCAAGTTATCTGATGCTGGACTGCTGGTGCCTTCTTGTAGCCCTGAGCTTCTCCTCTTTTGATGTTCCAAAAGAAAGACATTAGTCATTTTCTGATGGACTATTAAAGGCTTAACTCTATTACTAAAAAGGATAGCTAACAACTGCCTCAGATAAATGACTTTCTCTACTTACTTTTAGGTCACAAAGATTTGCTTCAATAAATCTTTTCAGCAGGTACTGGCAAGTAGAGCTGGCACCCAAGGATCAATCAAATTGAGCTCTTATTGCTAATGAAGGACTCTTTGAGGCAACCAGGATAATCAAAGGCTTTATAATGCGGCTGCCACATTTCAACGGGACATGGATGAGATCCTGGGAAACTTGAAATTGTCCTGTGTCCTTGTCTATCTCAATGAAATACTGGTGTTTTCAAAAACATTTGATGGTCACTTGGATCATCTCAGGGAATTGTTTAACCATCTTTGGAAGGTCTTTCTTTAACTTATATCTTTAAATTTCTCATTTTTCCAATTTTTTAAAACAAATTTCTTAGATATAAGGTCTTGAAGCATGGCATTCAGCCCATTTATGATAAAGTCGTAGCCATCAAAAGGATGCCCCGCCCCCAGAGCTTAAGGATAACAAGTGTTCCTTGGAATGGTAGGTTACTATCGCCAATTTATACCTCGGTTTGATGACCTAGCTGAGCCTCTTGTTTACCTTCTACAAAAAGAGATTCACTTTGAATGGCAACCTGAGCAGTAAATTCTTTAATATGTTGAGAATCGCATTTATACAAAGCTAAATCTTATTCACATGCGATTCAATCACCCATTTCTGTTAAGAACTAATGCTAGTGTTGTGGTAGTAGGAGCAATATTTGATCAACATTGTGAGAATCATGTTGATTATCATGTGGCCTACTACTGAAACCCTTGTATAAGGCTGAACAAAACTATAGTGTTACCAAATTAAAGTGCCTAGCATACTACTGGAAGTTAAACACTTTTGATCATGCTGTACAAAACTCATTTTGTGGTCATCACTGACCACTATTCACTCTAATGGTTGCACCAAATGGGGAACCCAATGACAGATTGTCAAGATGAGCTTAACTCTTACATAAAATATGAATTTACCATCATTTATTGCGCTGTGGTGATACACTATATATATTGTCTCTCAAGGATGTCCATAATTGCAATATTGACTCCTGAAAAAGATCAGTTTTATGATATAATTGGATGTCTTGAGGGGTGGGTTTTAGAGATCCTTGAGGTCCAAGCTGATTTTCTAAACATGACAAGAAATACTCAGATCCATGATGGGATGTTATACAAGAAAGTAGACGGAAAGTGGCTTTCATATAGCTCTTCTTCATATATACTAAAGTCATCCTTGAAGGACATTAAACTGTGTGACAAAGAGCAGTGAAGAAGGCATATATATAATTAATAAAGTGTTGCTAATGGGATTAGCTTTTTGAGACAATCCATGATGTACTAGAGGCCTGTTAAATTTTCAAATACAAGATCAGGCCAGTCCTTGGTGTCAACATCAAGTTGTGGTTTATCAAGCCCCTTCAATGTTGTTAGTACTGATGTGATGGGCTTTCACCCACCGTCTTACTAAGGGATAATCATATCCTTTTATCCATAGAACATCTGAAAAATGGGTAGAAGTAATTTTCTTGCCAGGTGCGACTGCAAAAGATGCAGCTTCATTTCTCTTCACTATGGTTTCACTCATTATGGATGTCCACAGACTTTACTTTCAGACAATGGACTCAAAATCAACTCCCAGATAGTCCAAGAGCTAATATCTCTATTCGCACTAACTAAAACTTTAAGGCCCATATAATTTATCTACTAAATTGGTGATAGAAAGTGATGATTTTATCTTAATATCTTTAATACAAAAGTTGATTTACTCCAATCTAATGCGCTGGAACCACAATCTACCCATCACCCTATTGGCTTATAAATTAAATCTATTCAAGGTATGCCAACCAGGGGATGGACATTACCAAAGCTCAAAGAGAAAAAATATGAACAAAAAGACCTACCTGAACAGAATGAGTTGACCACCCCAAAATGAGTGAGTAAATTACAGATGAACAAGATCACAACCAACCAGGTGGGACTGCGGCGAGCTGCTCATCCCACCATGGTGGAAGGGGAAGAGGGATTGGGGGCTCATCTTAAGCATTGGATTCTTGCTCATAGGTAAGAGCGTGGGTCAAGGTGTCGAGTAATGGTGTGAGGTGGTCAGCGAAATGAGGGGCAAGTTAGCTGATGATTGTCTGGGTTTGGAAATTACCTTCAGCAAAAATTGCATCTATGTACTGGGATAAGCAGTTTTCTGCATGTAGATGGATGGAAGGAAACTGGGATAACAGAGCGTCAGTGGCGTGGGTGGCTTGTGACTTGGTTTTGAAGCTTCAGCCACTTTCTGGATGGCAGAAGTTGTTTGTGGAGGTTGAGGATGTCACATTTGCCCTGTGGGGACAGGGTCTGGGAAATAACGGGAGGAGGGATATCTTGGTTAGTATCACCACTGATATGTCAGCACCATCATGGATATCACTAACATCTTAGTGCTATGCTGCTGCTACAGAAAGGCTGGTGGATAGAGTGAAACAAATATGTATCTGACCAAGGGCATAAAAACGCCAAGGGGTCTGAACGGGGTGCTGTACCTGAATAAATTCTTTGATTTGGACTTCTGAGTCCTAAATAACATCTTCAACTTCATTGGTTTCATCCAATGCAGTCCATGGGTTCAAATCATATTGAAAACAGGGTTGGTGAATTTATAGGCTGTGGCTGTCAATTGAGGAATAATGTTGGACCAAACTTTTATCCAATCTGTCTTCTGATTGGTTGAAGTGCATGTGGCACTGGACTTAGGAGGGTCCTGATTTGCAGTTGCAGGTGCTTCCTTGGCTGCAGGTTTTGGGGGAGGTGGGAAGGATTGTACCCCATACTGGAAAGGCAGTGGGGTGTGTGGTATATTGAGGGCCAGACAGGGGCAATGCAGGTCCAGCGGATGCAGCAAGATAAGGGCATTGTAGAAATCCAGCTTACTTGTGCTCGCTGGTGCTTACACCGCTGGATCTCACAAAGGCTTTTTATAAAATAAAAATAAGCGCTACTATAAATTTTGAGTTTTTGTTAGATTTTTATTAGAAGAGTGGGGGTAAAACAAAAGTGATCCTTCTCAATATCTGACCAACCAGCATTTAAAATGTTTTGAGGGTCAGGGGGAATTTGAGGATTCTTCAGAATAGATTTGACGCATTCCAAATTAGGAAATATGGTATAATCTTCTATCAGATCATGGGAATTTGAGTTACTCTTTTGGCAAAAACAATAGTTGGGATGAGGTTTTGGGGCAGAATGTACCCATATGGTAATGTTTTGATGTACTTCAACTAATAACCACTAGATAAAATATTTTCACCTTGGGGGACCTCAGCCACGCCTATAAAAGGGGGTGGTCCCCGCGTAGGTGCTTTGAAGGGCCTGATGGTGATTGGGGGCGTACCTTCCAATGGTCGCCCCATGGTCTGTCTCATAGTCGGAGTAATCTGACCACTCAATTTTACATTTCTTGTCCATTAAGGTTTCAAAATGGTGTTACCCTGATTATTGGGGTTCCACCGAGAATTGGCCAGGGTCTTTTAGTCCTTATCCTCAAAATCATTGTTATCCTTATTTAAATTGCATTTAGGTTTACTGCAAACTTGTAAACTGGCTGACATTTTCCCAGTTCAGCTGATTTTGACCCAATACATTCTTCATCTGCAGCTTAGAGGGAAAATTTCCAACAGGCATCTACATTTTGAGTGATCCATCTCGAAGCAGGATAAACAGATAGTCCACCCACCCTCAACGTGTGCCCAGAATGGGTGGTCAAGGTCAGAAGGAATGAAGGCACAGGGGGAATTGACAAAGCAATTTTGTTTAATTTTGGGCTAATTGTGGCAAATGCCCAAGGCCCAGCAAGACAAGCAGCCCATTGGGGGCCACAAACTTAAGGATGGGGTTGGATCTGTATCTGGTCAAGCCTTCCATCAGCTCCTGATGGAGCACTGCAGGGGGAAGGTGAGTGGGCAACCCTGCAAACTGAACCACAATAGAGGTGTTGGTGGGAAGCCAGGTGTGCATTGTGGGAATTGGGGTGCCCTGGAAAACCAGGGGTATGGTGGCCGCAGTGGCGGCATCAGCTTTACAGGTTAATCTAAGAATGAAGTACCCCTTATAGGGGAAGAAATTGATAAATTGGCCAGCAGCATCACTGTCTTGGCCATATCAATAATGGCTTTTTCTGCATATGGGAACAACTTCCCATATTTGACCCTAAGGCCAAAATGAAGCTGGGAGCTGGGGAGAATGAGTGGGCTGTGAGGCATGGCCTGGGCACATGAAAGGTGGAAGTCAAGATCCTTGGGTGGAATGAACCAACCTGAGGATTTGGTAGGACTGGACAAACAAGTCCAAACGCATTTTCCCGTCAAACAGAAAATGCTGGATGGGGTTTTGCTGCTGCTCCTCATGGGAGCAGCCAGCAGAGAATCTGAGGTCATCAGGGATTGAATGAGGAGGTAGGCAGTAGGTGTAGGTTTAGTTATTGTTTACTTTTTTATTAATATCACTCAAAAGTTACTCTGAGAGGAAAGACCCTATTGGCTTATAAAGTTAGCTACCATCAAATAATTAAGATGTCTCACTTTGAAGCCCTATATAGACATGCACCCCCAATTACCAAGCAATGTTAACCTCCAGTGGACCCCTAAATGCACAAAACTTCAAATCAACTATATGAGCTTAAGCAGATGAAACTTTCTGACTTTAAGCCCTTTCTACCCAATTAGATTACCTCAAAAACTAAGAAGATGGATTGTCCAATGTGCTATTGGGCTTGCCTTGCTAACCTTCCAGTTAGTAGATCTTGTACTGCTCTATCACCATCGACTAGTATGCTGATATAATAAATTTGACTCATTTTGTCAGTTCCCTACTTTGGTACACATAAGATGAATTCTAAGATTCACATTGCTGATGTCATTCAGAATATAGTGATCAACCAAGTTCATAGCTGTTTTCTAAAGCCCTATACCCCCTCTGACAAGATCTTGAAGTGGGCATTGTCAGGGTTTAGATATTAAATAAATCTTGAGTCCCACTCCTAAATTGAGCATTAATAAGTCAGCTATTGAACATTCTTGTTATATATCGGACCTTCTACAGTAGATATGTTAGTAATGTCCAAACAAGAATTCTCATGTGAGCATGAACCAGTGGAGATGCCTTCCAGACTGGTTTCTTTTTTCCTAAATCTCGCAAAGGGTACTTCTGGTAAAGAGGTCATGAGTTGATATACAAAGGAGAACTTTGAAGAATTTAATCAAATGGTCAATTGGGAATAAATTTTAAAACCATGATTAAAGTGATTCAATATATATTTTCTTGGTGATGCGTCCCAACCCGTCCTATAAGTTTATAAAGCTAATGATTTATAAAAGATATATTAAATACACTCCTCTTTTACACCTGCTTTGACTGTACTTTGTCTTTAGCTTTGATCACTTTTGAACCTTGTTTAACAGTCTAGAGTTCTGATAAGCCAACAAGTGGGTTTGGCGTCCAATGTGGTCCTGAGGAAACACGTCAGAACAGATAGAATGGGAGTGGGGTAATTACAGTATTGGAAAGAAGAAAGGTAAGAATTGAATTATCTTTGTCAATGATAAATGCTGTGTGCATTAAATCAACGTACCGTTCAATCTGAATCTTGGAATATTTGAAAAAAATTAGGGATACAAGAAGAACTCTTTATTTGTTAGTATGTTTGTGTGTAGTCAGGGCTGAACATCAAGATCTTGGTGGCGTCAGTGTATGCCCTACCTGAAGCTGATGAAAAATCTTTAATTTTATATTGGCAACTTTAAGGAAGTTTATAGAGGACTTGGGACAGGTAAGCCCGTTGATAACTTCTACATGGCTGCATGGAGGTCTTGTCATAAAGAAGCATTTATTGAGCAGTGACTGCTTCAATAGAAGGATTATGGTGGGTATTTTACACCAAGAAGAATAGGTAAGGGCAGAAAAAGCGCAGAGGAACTGTTTTGGAAAACTGGAGAATTCTGGACCATCAAACTCAGGGCTCATGAATTAGTTCACTGGTATCCTTGGTAACACATTTGAGAGAATTGAATGTGTTGTTATTGGGTAAACATGAGCTAGCAATGGGAGATGATTGGCTGAAGGCTGGAAATGATGTTCCTTAAACTTCTGTTCAAGGCAATTCAACTGAGGCAAGGGCACCAATTAGCTTCTACATAGTTTAAAATAATTCCACTAATTGGCTGCCGCAGGAGGAGCTGAAGCTGCAGCAGGTGAGGGAGGGGAGGGAGAATCAACTTCCACTTGAAAAATTTGCTAGAATGGTGGTGAGGACAACTCTGGAAGGATTAGGGGATGAGGCTGCTGTGACGGTGAGCAACTGGATATGATGCTTTGATTAAATTTAACCTAAAGCACAAAGGACAGACTAATTTTTCATTTTATACATAGGCCAAAAATGGGTGGTCTGGGGCTTAGTAGATAATGGTGTAAGGAGGTATGGTAGTGAATGTCTCAATGGTTTGGGCAGATGGCTGCAAAGGCCTGAGGCCCTGAGAGACAGCTGGCCTCATTGAGTACATATTATAAAGGATGAGATCTACACTGTAGATGGTCAAATCATCCAACAACTCCTGTTGGTGTTGGTCAGAGGAGAGATGGTTGGGAAAACTGGAGAACTGCACCACCAGACTGGAATCCACTTGCAACTGAGTACAGGTAGTGAGGATGGTGGTATTTTTATAAACTAGCAGTATCACTTCCTTGGTCATAGATTAAATTTTCTCAAGAAGCAAAGGTAAAAGTACCCCAAAGGGGTGGAAAATAGTAAAAAAGATAGGTTTGTAAACTTCTGAGTCATCCTGATGATGGCTGCACTTGTGTGGAAGAAGAGATTTGCATACTTGACCCAAAGGCTGAAGCGCAGGTTGCTCTGGGGAAGCAACCTGGCTTCAAAGCACCGCCTGAGAGCGCATGAGATGATATTCTAAGTCCTGGGGGACAAATTGAATGGTTAGATCTGGTGTCTAGCTGAGCCAGCTGGCAATGCTTTGGCAATGGGCAAAAAATGCCAAGAGGCGGCGCACCACCACCCTATGTGGGAACAGCAGGCGTCAAATGCATCAACATTCAACTATTGATGTGGTGGAGTAGCAACAGTTAGTGCACAAACTATTAATAAATTTTAATGAAATTTAAAAAGTGATCAAAGCAAATTAAATTATTTCCTAGACATAAATATTAAGATACTATACTTAAGAATCTTAAGAAAAATAACACATATAAGGATGAAAAGAGCTTTAATATATATATATATATATATTCATATAATTGCTCTATATCAAATGCTTTTTTTCTTGTTATTGCAAAGATACTTATATATATCATAATATTTTTTAACTAAAATCATGATTAAGTCTTCCAGTATAAAGCAGACTATGAAACTTATAAATCAACAAGACATTTCTTTTACTTCTGTTTGATAGCTTTATAGTATACTTCCTCAAGTTTATTTCTGTAAAATATCTTAGACCCCTTTCAAATAATAATGTTATGCATCAACTTATATATTGTCATAGTATAAGGGCAGCCCTTAAGAGTGAACTAGCTAGACCTCACGCCATATAATTCAGGATCAACTTAACATTGGATTGATATGACTTTCTAAGATACATAGTGATAGATTAAACTAGGCATTTTAAAGCATACTCTTTTTATTGGAGTTAGTATAGAAATTAAATTGTACTTAAATTGACAAAGATTTTTATCTTCATATCATTGTCTTGTGGCTGCTTGAGTAATAAATTATTGTTTATATAAGTAATTTGGCAGAATTTATATACCAAGTAGAAGACTATGTGGACAATAAAGGATAATCATAATAGACGTCGCAAGGTAGCTTATTTAGTTTCAAAGTTAATTAGATTACAAATAGGTAAACTTCTTAAAAAATTATAGTATTTAGGATTATAGATAACCAAGTCTTGCCTTTATAACTTAGAATAATGGATGCTGATGTTTCAAGGTTATATAAGAGAGAAGGTACAAACCTTAAACTTATGGAACCTGCAATTGTAATTTATAAAGTAAATTTAGAATACAAATAAAACAGTAGCATAATCATAACTGATACATTTAAAGAAACAACATTACCACCTCTATCTTGATTCATTAGTGTCCGTTTTAGTGATTTTCCCTCAGAACTTGACCTGCTTTTCATGACATTTCTGAATTACTATAGATGCATATGATAGTGCATTATCTGATATAGATCTGATATGGGTCAACAATAACAGCCATCTGGTATGATATAAGTACTTATATATAAAGGTAACTTAACTGGAATTTAGATAAAAAGATATTGTATAGAATTCTCTCTGGGGTAATTCTGCTTTAAAAATTTGATTTTATCAGTAGATATGATCCCCAAGCTTTTCAACTTGCATAAGGTAAGGTTTAAATTATAATCTTATTTTCTCATGTCAGATACTGTTGTTGGAATTTTGGATGGATGGGTTGCTTTCTTGGTGCCAGCTCAGAATACCAAAGATATGGCAGGAGCGGTATTTTTAGTATGTCACCCTGCCTGAGAGAGGGGTCCATAGTTCTATGTTCACAACCTGGACCCTTGTTGTTGAAGGGACTTAATATATTAAGTTAAAGTAAAATCAAGTATAGTAGGGTAAAGCCTTTTTATTGGGTAAATAATTAGCACCTTAAATAGTACTGGTAAAATAAAGGATAAGATAAGGATATAAGAGATGATCAGCGCATACTCTGGTGGGAGTGGGAAAAGATTAGAAAACATTATCATAGATCTTTTATATGATAAAGGGAAGCAGGTGGTAGTATACTAGGAGATAGATGCTTATCTTAAGGGAAGGTGATATAGTGAGTATTGGCCTGGATTATCAACTAGTGGAGCATGTCAATAGCGATTTATCCTAGATTTGTCAGTTAAAACTTAGTAATATCAATTAGATTTGGCTGATGCTAATTGACTTGAAGTTAATAATTTTGGGCCTTATGCCCAACATAGCATTGATTGATAGTAATAAGTTAAGAATTGTTTATCTTCAGCATAAGTCGCCAGTAATCATAAAACTAGGATTGCTATTGGGATTGATCCTAATAGTTTTAGACAATTAATCTGCTCAAACTATTGATAAATGTTATTAGAGATGATCCCCAATAGTTTTAAGACTTTTAATATGCTCAATCTGCTCAAAACATTGATATTTGTTATTTAAATGATCCCTGACAAATCAAAGGGGATCAACTTAAGTTAATGTTTACCCAATTTGTCATTTTCTATTAAATTAATATTGGTGAGTCAATACCAATGCCTCCCCAAGTTTGATCCCAGTAGATGAACTTTAAGTAGGGGACAATTATGACTGTTGGCATTGCGCACCAGTGCCCAAACTGTGATAGAAAATAGCAAGGCGGTCCATGGAGTTCCTGGTATACTATATGCTGCATGTGGAGGGTTTCTGGGTTTTAGCCTCCTTTCCCATTTCTTTGATTCCCCTTAATTGGTGCATATCAAACCCAGGTCAGCCCACCTTGAATAAATTTAAAAATATTTTAAGCCATGACCCATAACAAGCTGCTTCACCCAGTAAAGTGCAAATCCTGACAGGTGTATCACAGAACTTGAAGTTTATAATGTACTATATTTTAAAGTTCTCAATATATATTGCAAGGTGCAAAAAGATGCACTTGTTACCCTAAGCTTAAATATAGCTTGGTATATCTTAAATTTCCTTAATCATCTTTCTATCAATTAGTAAACTATATTTAAATTTAAAATATGTGAGATTTATCATCTTATCATTAATTAACTTAAGGAAGTAAATTTGAACTATATGACAAATTTTTATTATGTAAACATACAGGAGAAAAAAGCAAAAATATTATTTAGTGTAACTAATAAGCTGGAAAAGTATAATATGTCTTTACAGCTGCCAAATATAGAATGTTATTTATATATTTGGCTTTGCGTCCTAAAAGTGGCAGCATATTTTTTGAGATCTAAAGTGCATCCTAATGCTAAAAGGTTCTCAGCCGTGGCCATCAAGTTGGACTGAACACTACACCCTCACTTTTTCAAGGAAGAACTAATCCATGGTAATCAACACCAGCTTAAATTGAGGACTTGAACCATACCCTTGAAAAGTGATAGGTGGCCGCTGCCCCTTATGATTTGAACATCCCTAAAAAGTGAAAAAATTTTAAATACAAATACATTATCATCATCTAATTAAACAATTACTAATGGACAAAACTAGGGAAACTTGTGATGAATTATGTGGTATGTTAGACGGAAAGAGTTCAATCAAACTACCTCAAGGTAAGCCAAATGGCCAACTGGATGTATCACCAATTGAAAATAAACATAAGGCTACCTCAGGTTGAAGTGAACAAAAAACCTTTCATTTAGAAAAGTTTAAATGGCACGCAAATTTATTTGCCAAATTTGTGAAGCCATAAATACTAATCCTGATTGCCAAATTGACCATTGAAGCCTTAAGAAAAGCGGCAGTATAACCATTATGCTTAAACAAATAAGCGCTGGTTAACCTATTGCATTTGTAAATTCTTAAGTTTCTCCCCCAGATTCTTTATATAAATATCTATCACCATACTAGTATTAGGGTGTTAAGTTATATGGAGCTTACTTTCAATGAAACTGTTCAAAAGATCCCTTTTTTCATTTATAATCTAATTTAAATATTCCATCTTACAATGCAACTATGCTAAAGATTTTAGGGCCACACTTTTTTGTGTCAGCGATTGTGATGGCTGACTCCTTGTTTAGCAACATTTTAGATACCATGAGCAGTGTTGTCCAAGTGATACAAAGAGGAGTCCACCATATCAAACTTTCCTTAATTAACAAGCTCCCTCTTAGCTAGATAATATATCTCAAGTATTATTAACTAAACATATCTAAACGTGACTATGTGTACTTTAAAGAATATTTGACAGTGAATGTGCAAGCCAAGCGTAACTTAGAAGAAGACCTCTATAAAAAAGTCTTAATGAACACCTACAAATTATAAGGACGTTGAGACTTTACATATCATGCTGAGAAAACATGGAATACCCCTCAATGCATACGCCAACTTATGGAAACAACATCAACACTTCTGTATGGAGATGTGGGCTCAGTTGCATCCAGTTTAGTTTTAATGTTTGGAGATGGGACAATTTTTATCAACCAGTACTTTCCCTATCTTTCACCCAGTGGGTACTATTCCCATATATTCAATACAGCGTTGCCTTGTAAGCTCTAGATGCTATCATGGGTACTCAAGTACCCCAATAGAAGCCAAGACTTTACTTTGCACATCAAAACCTGACATAAGTAAGTTTCAGAAACACCCTTATTAATTTCAATGAACTTCCTCTGGTATTTACATACCCATGCAGTTATCTACTAATAAAACTTTTATAACAATTATAATCTAATTTGAAGCCCTGGATTTTGTTTATAATTTACTCTTGCTTATTTTATATAAATGAAACAGGAAGTGATATTCAATAGTTAAACTTGAATTTTAGTATGATGCCAAAATAATTTAGATATTGTATATGTTAGGTTATAATATTATATGTCTAAAATATCAAATCTCATCAAGCTTAAGCCTGATAAAGTTCTTCAACTAGTGAAACTAATTGCATACTTGCACAAAATAAGATAAATAATCTAGTGACATGTGAGGTTGATTCATAGCATCTGAATTATATGATGGCCTAAGATTATAATGCAAGCCAGGTATAGCAAGATAATAATCAGATTTTTTTAATAATTTCTATATCACATGCATTGGACCTAAAAACTGCATTATCTGTAATATTATTCAAGAACCTGACTAATCTTCTCAATCATAAGATGCAACTATACAATAAGATTTTATCATATGAGCTTAAGTTAACAACCATCATTCTATCATGTTACATTCTAAATATGACAAAATTTTAAGTGTTACAAAGACTTAGTTCAACGAAAGTTTTGGATTCAGCTTGGCACAAGATCTATATTATAATAGATACTTATAAGGAAGCCATGGGATGTACATGGATAATATTCTGGATATAGCACTGTTTAAATTTTTTAAAGATCTGCACTATACCAAAGTAGAACTTTATATTAGTAACTTGGAAATTTATAGTAGATAAAATATCAGCATAGAGGTGATATAGTTATAGTGAAAAAATAAACAAATAGCTTTATCATGCCTAATAAAGGCCCATGCTTTACAGTTAACTGAAGCAATAATTTATTAACTGAAAGTAAACATAAGCATAGCAGCGCACATATATAAAGAAAGACAACGCTGAACATGACTAAATGTATAGCAAGTGAGTATGAGAAAAACTAGATAGAAATGAGGTTTATTCACCTGAAAAATGCAATATCATTACACATATTAAATTCCATTATCACCCCACCTGTCCCTTAGTGGGTCATCTCTGATAACAGGTATTAAAAAAGACTGAATATCTAAATGCATATATACATGTAATTTAGCCAATTGTAGGCGTTGGGATTTATCAAGTATGGGTGAAGCCTTGACCTAAAATTTCTAATTTGATATTTATTTATTTCAAACAGTAAAAATTATATGTTACCATCAAGCAGTGCATTGTTGGACCTACTTCACCTAGAGCCTTAGATCAAAATTAAGTTTAAAATTAAATTAGTAATTCTCATCAACTATGACAGAGTTACAAGCTAACAAAATAGGATTGTATTACCACTTAAGTGATTCACCAACTGTTGGGCTCAGGTGACCTTTCTTATTAATTTACTATCAAACTGACATGGAGGGGCTAGGCCCTATCCAGGATTTATCTCACCCAGTTGCCAACCTTGTGCCATCCGTTTAAATTCTAAATAGGTTGGTTTTCTAATACCAGATGATGGCTACTAGAAGCTGCTCATCCAGCATGAGCGAGTGCTATAGCATAGACCAGAGGTTCATGATCTTTTAATTTCCATGGACCCCTTTTCCAGCCAGATAAAGGCTATGGACCCCAGCTCAGAAAAAAAGCTTTTAAACGCATCAAATAAAATTGCTAAGAAAATCAGTTCTATTGAAATACAGCTAGCCTACATCATATAGTCTGTATGTGTTACATAACTGTGATTGCATGCTAATAACTGCCATAATTATAAGGGCTGAATTTATCCATTATTTATATTAATGAATACAGATATAGCTAATTCTAATATTACTGTAACTCATTACATACATTCATAAATGAAGGAATGTTAGATTTCAGTTTGAGGTTAGTAAAATAAAAATAAAAAATTGATTCTTTACAATCCAAGCTCACAGACCCCCTAGAATCTTTCCCATAGACCCCCAGGAGGTCCGTGGACCCCTGATTAAGAACCCCTGGCATAGACTAATGCAAGCATCAATAAGATAAATACTTAAATAAACTGGGATAATGAATCCTAATCTACTCCCAGCTCTAAACACAAATTATACCCATCAGTTACTATATTCTTGAGTGTTTAATAATTAAATAGTGCTAATAAACTAGAAATGAGTAACTTTTTTACAATCCTATATCTTACAAAAAGTTAAAAGTTCATTATAAGGAACCTCTGAACTTCTGTTTGACAGGTCACATTCTAAAAAAAGCCATTAAAGGGCTTCTGACGCTTCGTTAAGCAAGTTATACCCTGACCCAATTGTCCTACCACTGTGTTGTAATTTCGGACGGTATCCCTAGGATCCGCCGGGCTATTCGCACAGGTTGAGCCCTCTGAACAATGGACAGACGATGTGAAGATCGTCGGTCCTTCGGACGTACTTGAAAATATATTTAAAAATAAGAGCAATCACTCTGACCAGTATTTTTATTAAATTTATAATACAGCTATGTTTTGCTGTCCTGCTCGCCTTTCACTAAAAACCTACCTCTCTCAATCGCCCATTTTGCTTATATACATCAGCTGCAGGCGATACTATTTCTTATTGCTTGGGTTATCCTATTCCACCGATTTTCCTCGAATTCTGGCTTATCATTCTTAATCCGCTGTTGCCCTATTTACAGGCGATTCACTTCGTATTTGTCAAATATCAATATCGCCTTATCGCCTTATATAGAGGCGATCCAATAAACTCATTATATCCAATAAGACTCGTTATATCCCAATATCGCCTTATCTCAAGGCAATCGAATATTCGTAACTGATGCTGCGTTCGGCGGTTTCCGCCCAGATGTCCCAAGACTATCGTCCAGCCATATCAAAATCACGAGACACTGCATGCTCTGAACGACTGGTTTGATTCAATTATGCATGCTACCAGCAACCAGGCTTATGGCCCAGCGATAGGCAATTGGCAGATTAGCTTAAAGTCGCTTGGGTCTATTGTTGTAAGGGATGAAAGCATATATTCCAGATCAAGCAAGTTGAGACTGAGGTCAGAGTTAGTTGAAGCTTTTAGCTTAACCCTAATGACCAAACGTAACCCTGGATGGATTCAGTTAGGGAAGCCTTCAAGTGCATCTTTATTTTCCTGGGTTGCATGTTTTGATAGATAGGTTGTGAGAGTAGATAGCTTTGCAAGTGGAGGGTGTTTATTTTGCAAAGGTTAAGTGCCCAGAAAATCTAATCATGATTTTATTTAATGGCTAACTAGCTTAAGGTTACGCTGGAGTATTTGAGAAACAGAGACGGTTGTGAAGCAGTTCAATTTAACATATTTAATGATTTTACAGCTCATCAGGCTCGCCATTGGCTTCAGAGATAGGTTCCTTATGGGAGGAATCTTTGGATCCTTCGGTTGGCTTGCTGGTGGTGCTATTCTCAGGAATCTCTTCAGAAGCATCCTTGGGGGCTTGAGTCTCGTTAGAAGCGTTAGCTTTGGTGTCAGGTTTAGCCGGGGGAGGAAGCGCGATGATTTGTTGGATGAGCCGAAATTTGAGGCCATCGATCTCTTTCTGTTTGGCGGTAATGTCCTTGTAAAGAAGGACGGGGGGTTCATGTGGGGGCAATTTTTCTTGCGCAGCCAGCAGCCCTTGGAGCCAATCGCTCGTCTGCTTTACGGTGACGGTGATCTTGTCGACAGTGGGGGCGAGGATGGCCTTATTTTCCGCCGTCAGGTTGTTGACCATAGTGGTGTAGTACAATTCGACACCTTCAAGGGATGAACGCAAAGCATCCAAAGCCGCTGGCCGCTTTTGGGCCTCCTCGACGCGTAGGGCAATCGGAGCCTTGAGTTTTCTATAAAATTCAGCTTTAGAAAGTACAGGCGCCTACTCTAGTTCCTTCAGTTGGTCATTAAGCGCCTGCTTGGTGGCGTTGTCAGAGTTATCGGATAGCCATTCGCTCTTCTTCTTTACGACGGCCAAAAGCTCGTCGCGCTGAGCTTCGGAAGTCACTTCAACAACCTCGCTTCTCTCGACGTAGTCGGGAGCGCCATAGACGAAGGACTCGAGTCGATTGCGTGCTTCGTCGCGAGCAAACCGCTCCTTGTCTAACTTGGCCAAAGCTTGGAGTCTGAGGTTAGTTTTGCTTTAAAGCTAACTTACTTTTGGATTGATTTGACTTTGTCCTCTTGAGAGAGAGGGTTGAGGCAGGGGTAGGACAAGACCATCTTCAGATTAACCTTTTCAATAACCTTTTTGCTGGCCTCCGTCTCGGGCTTGGTTTCGTTTTCGCCTTTAGTTTTGACTTCGGATGTACCGTTGGCATCATTTTCTTTCTTCGCAACCGGTTCAAGTTGAAGGACGGCTTGAGCCCGGACAATCGACACGATGCCAGACGTCGACACGGAAACTAGCAATCGGAGTTTGGGGTCCTCCAAGAGTCGCTCTTTGTACTCTTCAAGAACGGGGGCAAGCCCGCGGACTTGGCCCTCTACCAAAGCGCTACAACCAACCCCACTTCAAAGTTAACGCAGTTCAATCGATACCCCACCTTATGGCGTCTTCATCTGCATCCTTATATTGAAGCCTGAAGTTGAAGTCGGAGGTCAACTTGATGGGAAAGAAAAAGTTTTCGGCGTAAGGTGCATTGGCCTCAACCAGGGTATATTTTTTCCCAGAAGCTTCAAGCTCTGATATCGTTAGCGCTTGTTTCGCATCGCCATATACCCTCAGACTCGGGCGCCACAATTAGCTCAACTGGATACATGGTGCGCTCGCGCAAACGGATGTCCCTAACCTTGAAATGGCTGCTCAAGCCAGCGCCTCGAAAGACGGCGCCTGGTTTATGAATTGACCACACGGCTATGAGTATTACCTAACGCTGCCGCCTCATCGCCATTGACGTTCTGCGAGATCTTTTCAGCGCCGGCAAACTCCTTGAGAATCATTTGGATCTTTGGTACGCGCACCCCACCCCCAAACAGGATGATGGAATTGATATCCGACTAAAAGTTAGCAGATGAAATGCTTTCACATACAATTCGAAGGTTCCCTTTAGATAAAGCACTCCTGATGGGATTTAGAACACGGCCATAAAGATCTGCCGAAGCAGCCTCGAATTCAGCTCTCGTAATGGTGGATTTAAAGTCGAAATCGCCGTACAAAGATTCAATCTGTTGTTAACAGTTGAGAGGTCTGGAGAAGCTAGAATGAGCTTACCGAAGAATAGGCGTCATGGTTAGCGCTAAGGACCTGTTTGACGCGGGTAGCCTCTTTTTGGAGCTTGAGCATGCTGCGAGGGGAATGGATGATATTTTCTCTGTGAGCGGAATGTTTGAGGATGAACCTTTCTAGAATAAGGTCTTCGATCCGGGCATCAAAGGCGTTGCCGCCGAGAGTTTTATCGTATCCCACCCCAAGGATTTCGACTTGGGTAAACGTCACATTCTTGCGATATTTTCCCTCCTTTGCTGAAACCTCGCGGAAACTGGCCAAAGTCGCGACAGTACTTCCAGAACCCATGTCGAAGATCAGGTGGGTCTGGGGTCCAGCCGTAAACCTGCGGGTCATCGCGTAATTCAAGGCTACAGCGCTTCCGTCATTGACAAGGGTCAAAACGTTAACCTCCGCAATCTCGCCCGAATCTAGGAGCGCCTGCCGTTCAAACTGGTTGGCGTAGGCCGGCACCTTTATAGCTTTTAGATCATGTGCCAACTATTAACTTACTGTCAAAACGGTGTCCTTGAAATTTTCTTCGGCCGCCGTTCGGCCCTCTTCGTTGGCATATTGAAGCATCATCGCGGCCAACTCCTCAACTGAATATTTGGCGCCGTCATCGGCAGTAAAAATAAGGGTCCCCCGTGAGGCGCAATCTTCCACCCGGTTCCACCGAGTGTTTGGCTGCCCTTGGTTTAAAATGTACTTCTTTCCCAGATATTCTTTGAACCCAGAGTACACGTCAGTGGGATATCGCATCGCCTTTAAACAAATTAGCCGAGTTGGCCTTCAAATAAAGCTTCCAAAAGTTAAAGAGGAACCCAACCTACCAGAGCCTGGCCATCAACCCCGAAAGTCCTTTCCGTCCCACGGATCGCAACCACATTTTGGGTCTTGCGCTTGGAATCCCGGTTTAGAATGATGTCAAGGGGACCGACGGTTTGACCAGCCCGAACTTCAACCAAACCGTCCCCAAATCAACTGACATTACCGCTCCACATGAGACCAACCCCAAGAGCTGTAGGATAGCGGCAAATAGCGTTATTGAACTGCTACCAAACATTCTGAAACTTCAGCCAGATTTGATACCCAAACTGCACCAAAACTCCTTCACACCCCGACGATCTATCAATTTATCTCAGCTTGAACCCAAGGATAACCTCTCCTGCAGCTCCTAAAGCTCTGACGTGTGAATGCTCTACGGGTTGGTTCAATTTACGCTTTCGAGAGTTGCCAGCTACCCTCGCCAGCTCATTATTATAAATGCATACGTGGCGACCGCTGATTGCCACTCGTACCCTTAAACCTCGTGGGTTTCGATCTCTCGATTTAACAAACATTATCATTTTCTGCTCTCTTTATGAAACATGACCTCATTTTTAGTGAGGTGGTTACAAACTTGTAAATAAGTGTATAAAAACCCATATTTAACTTTAACAATTTACTTATCTTCTAACATTTTCTATTAATGAACTAAGTTAAGCCTCAACTATCTGTATAAACTTGCTTTACTAGAGAAGACGGTCTTCCAGCTAACATCTTAATATCAGTTTAAAGTTTTAGCTTTAGTTTAAAGTAGGTAACAGATATTGAATTTATTTATCCTAGGCGACTAAAACCAGCAACAAATAATGTCTAAAAAGGGTTCAGACTTTTATTATAAACATTTAAAAGTTTTTGTAGTACAAGATGCTCAGGGCATCAATCCTCAAGCAATTTGCAAGTAAAAAGTTTGAGGAGGTAGAATAAAACCTGGTGCACGGCTTTTAGAACAGATTTAGAGAAGGTATTTGTTTAATCTTAATATTAAGGGAATCAAATTATAAATAATAAAGATTTTTAATCTGAAGATTGTAAGTCTCTATATTTGCATAATCTTTGATTGACTCATCAACTCTTCTTTCTTCTGCTATTGATACTCTATGAGGTAAATTTATTGTGTACAAGAAGCATCGTATGAAAAGTTATTTTTCTCTGAATAACTGGGGTCTAACCTTTAGTATACTTAGTTTTAAGTGCATATTTTTGCTCAAAAGTATATGTCCAATCCTATACAAATTATTTTTAGCATATTTCTGAAGATTATATCCATTTAACCTAGTAAAAACATTGCACGTTCTAATGACTTCTATAATAATATTATTGTGGTTCGATTTGTTTTGATTCCTGATATATTTATAACCTCCCTATTTTTATCTCTGATCGGTTACTACTACTTGCGAGTTGTTCAAGCATGGTTTCAGCTCTTGCACCCTAATTTAACTTTTTACCGCTGCAAGTTCTCCATAGATTGCAGAAATTCAGCCAAAATAAATCGCTAGTGATTTACATTAAGATTCACACTGAAGAGCTTACATCAATTGCTAAATATAGAATCATAAGCCAAATTTACTTGCTCATCATAAAGAAAAAGCCTCATATCTCCTATATACGATAGAGTGAGCTGAGATTAAAGACTTACTTTGATCATCAATATTTGAGTATATTATAGCATTTTACCTTTATAAGTGTTCAATAGATGCAGGCACCCATTTGAAAGAGTTTTAACACTTTTTGGAAACTTGATTAAGAGTAGACATCTGATTATAATAATCTCTAGAAAGCTAGATGCGCACAAGCTTGAACTTGGCACATAGCATATAAAATATTAAAAAGTGATGTTTTTATGTGGTGACTTTAACTATGCATTGCTGTTATAAATGGGTATCAAGATATAGTTAACCAAGCGCTTATAATCTAGTTAGATCCTAAGCTAACAAACTACATGTAAAAAGTGGGTACCATTTGTTTATAGTTACTTTGTGATACCGTAAGGACTCCGGCCATGACCATCAAAAAGGGCCTGACAGCCCATCTGCTCCAACAAAAAAGTCTAATCCTTGGGTACTGCCTGTCATGGCACCGGCTAATAAAGTTGAGACCAGCCTGCCAGTCTGGGTGAGTGGACACCCATAACAAGCCAGAATACCAGAGGTATAACCATCTGCATGACTTGGTATTTTTTGGGAGAGGTACACCTGAAGGATGATAATTAGAAATTACTGTAACTAGCATGCTCACTAGTAACCACACAGTACAAGGGTAGCAGCTGCAGATTCTGCAGAGGTTGTTTCCTTGGGCACCCCAAGGGGCCTAAATCTTCTCAGGAAATATGAGGTGTCAAGCATGCAGAAGGGTTGCAAAACTTAGCCCACATGGTGGGAATCAACTCAAGAAGCTGAGCCAGATCATGAAACCATAAGGCATTCAAAATGGGGGTCAACCCCAGGTGCCCACCATAACAATATTTCTATTAAAGTAGGGAGGGTAACAAGGTAGTTTTCTTGGCCACTATGGCCCAGTCATTAAAAAGACCAGGAAACATGGTACCTACTAAGACCTGGCTAATGTTGTCATGGAACCTGCTGATTAGAGTAAGACTGGGCTTCCAATCTGAGTGTGTAACAACCCAGTGATAATTCAGAATGCCAATGGCATAGCAGTTCTGATCACTTGTAGGAGGGATCCCCTATGATTGGGGTGAGAAATAAAAGTTCATAAATATATCAAAGGCCCCATAGCAAACCAAATGGCTGAAATGGGGGCAACCAAAGATTTTGCTGGGAATCTACCAAGGGTAGGAGAGGCAAGGAGAATGGCCATTACTCCTGGGTTTGCAGTTGGTAACCTTTGGGATCTTTTTCCAAACCTTCTGATACTGTTTCATCATAATAAAAACCCAGAAAATCATTTAAATTTTCAAAGTTTTGGAAATGCTGTTTGGATTCACAAATCAGACCAAATCAAATCAATTTAACTTTTGGGAGGCTTTGGGCTTTGGCTTGCACCCATTGAGGGGCTTTGCAGTAGGTTGAGGGGTCAGGGATGTCACCAGGATAGCAGATCAATTTTATAAACTGATTTGGGCTGGATTGGTCCTCAGCAAGATGGCCAAGATAGTCCAGTGCCTGGTTACCACCTTGTGGTTGCAAGGATGGCCGTTTCTCACCCCCAAACTGTCATGTTCACATAACTTGAATCAGGGTTAATGGCCAGGACAAGGTGGGGTGCCAAGAGGCCAAGAAGGTTAAGCTTTGGGACCTTCCTGACTTGAGGCACACATTGGACCAACATTGGGTACAGGCCAGGTATGCGCAGGTTGGTTCAGAGGAAGTGCAACCTGCCCAGCCATGTATAACAGCCCTAACATTAAAATGGGTGTGCTACCACCTAAATAATGACAGCTTAATTCAATTGATTGGTGAACGGAGGTTAAAACCCATTCAATTTATAAACTTTCTAACTCAGGTCAGCCTCAACTTCAATCAATCACTTGAGTTTGGTCAATTTTGAAGTATGTGACTTGGTTGGATGAAAGTGTGCACTTAATGGTGCACCAGGGCTTAGTACCAATTTCTCTGACCAATGATTCTCCTCAAGTTGGCTTAAATATTTTTCATCAAGATGAACTTTTCTCATTGGTCAACTTCTTTTCAATAAACAGTTACCCTTTTTTACATTTTTTTGGAATATGGTTCTTTGGGCAGACCTGTGTGGACCTCTTCAAGGAGGTCTCAAACAATTTTGGCCCCTACATGTTATCCGAAGTAACTGCAGCATATGGTGCACCTGTGGGTCGCCCTAATCCCCTCCAGATTGAGGCACCCAAGCTTTCTATCACTGAT
This sequence comes from Massospora cicadina, assembly GCA_022478985.1. Taxonomy (NCBI): domain Eukaryota; kingdom Fungi; phylum Entomophthoromycota; class Entomophthoromycetes; order Entomophthorales; family Entomophthoraceae; genus Massospora; species Massospora cicadina. Next base: position 29,001 of record JAKSZP010009724.1, read on the forward strand.
CTCCACCTGGTTATGGATTCCCCTTTGAGGTCTAACCAGGTTCTTTTGTTTAATGTTATCTACTCTTATACACTGCATTGTACACCCTCACCCTGGGTCCCTTCTTCTCTGTCACCCTCTGCGATGCTTTATTTCTGATCTTGTTAATGGCTAGTTCCCTGATGGTGTGGTTGTGCATTCTGCACCACCTTGCTAGGAACAGAGAGTTACAGACACTCTCTTGACATTAGTCAACCAACCTTTTTTATGCGCATCAGCTTATCCATGTGGGACTTTCTTTATGTATAAACTGGGTGTGCTGCCATTTGTCACAGCCATTATTGTGCTCACCACATTGTATTGTTTATTTTGTCGTGGTGCATCTCAGCGTTATTCTTTCAATAACCAATTGGGAAGTGCCCATCCTTTCTGCTTGTACCTGGTGGTCTCAGACTTTTTGTGATCCTATTGTTGTAATCCTTAATCTTTCCCCCAAGGTTTACTCCAAAATTCAACAGGCCCTAGCTTTCCTCATGCTGTAAGCTTCTTTGAATAATAACAAATTTTTCTGGTTCTCATCAACCCTTGTGTGGAGTGCATTTGCTATATTGGCTGTCTCCAGAGGTAGCTAACTGGGTTTTTGCAGTGTTCTGTGCACATCTGCTTTTGTGGAGATCAGTGGGGGGTTTGGAGCATGTCCTGGAGCAACGTTGTCTGGACGTGTCATCCATCCACCCCTTCTACAAGTTCTTTTCTCTGCGTCAAGCTGATCTCCTGGTGAACTTATATTTGAATGAATTTTGTGATAAATCACAGGCCCTACTGTTGTCCAATGTCATAAAAATGTTATTTCTCTGATCTACCTTGGACCCCCCATGAGAAACTTCCCAATTTGGCAGTTGCCCTCTCCCAACTTTGACTAACTGATTGAAGTTCTTTGAGGAGGTTTCCCCGCCCCAACTCAGAAGATGCCAGATAATTTGGCCATCATTGTTTCACCTGGGATGGCCCCTTTAAATACGGGCCCCAAAAAGTCATGTGTGTCCCTCAAAATGAAGGAATCTTATCCTTTTAGACCTTCATGTTCCAACTAATTAAAAACAAATAGGGGTCTAGTCCCAAGTTTAAATTAAATGTTTCAGATGATTCTGCCACAATGATGTCAGCTGCAGCCACCCCTATAAATACTGCAACTGTGACTAGTATTTTCCCTTGAATGGGTGTTGGAAATTTGGTTGACCACATTATCCATCTCGCTTGCCAATTATAAAATTAAATTGACAGTTGTTAAATCAACCTCTTGTTTGGCAATGGTTGCCAGCTAAATTAATAATCATGAAATCAAAGGATATAATCTGACGGTTGGTTTTGATTAATATTTTGTAGAAAATCCCCAACTAAATTATTAGTTGTAATTAACCAAAGGACCTAATCCAATGATGGGATCAGATTACTATTTCGTTGAGGATCATCCTCAACTAAATTAGTAGTCAAAATTCATCAAAGGATATAATCTGACAATTGTTTTGATTAATATTTTGTCAGGCATCATGTCCAACAAGATTAATTAGGTAGTTTGATGAGGGCATGATTGCCAATAGTCAGATTGCTATAATGAATCATTACAGCAGAGGCGCTGAACGATTAGGGTCATTTTAATTAAGCTACTGAAGCGTTTTAACGCTTGTTTTGGTGGTAGCTAGTAGTAGTAATCATGTAACATGGCCCCCAGACCATCTGTATATGGTTTCTAACACATGGGGATGGTTGTCAATCCATAAAAGGTTGCACTACTGGGAATCAATTAAGATGAAGACATTGCTACCATTGGAAGTTAATCCCAAGGGTTAGAAATTGTGGGGACTATTCAGTTGATTTTCAGAGAATTATCTGAAAAGTTGTCCACCTTCTGCCTATAAAAACCCCTAGCATTTTTTAATAAAAAGCAGAATTCAACTGCAATATATTTATATTTACTTTTAAAGTGAAGATTGAAGGGAACAAAGGTCCCTAGTTATTTTTCTCAAATGCAGTTTTCCATAGTGGATTAGAAACCACTTGTGAAGACTCAACCTACTAGTTGTTGCTATACAACTAGTGTTATTAATATTATTTCACAACCAACCTGTGCAGTAAACTCACCCAAAAGTTTACAATGGGGCAGAGCTCTCCACCGATTTCCTCCCCATTTTGGCAGAATTTGAGGGTCTGGGAGAGCCTAGACCTAAACCTAACAAAAAATGAATCAATTATAATGATTTCTATTTGCACCACATTTCTGCGGTGCAGGCTGAAGCATCAACTAATTGCTTGGTGGTGATGGCCCTGGATAACAAAGCACACTGGCCATCAGAGCAGGTATGGGGTTGATGAAGCCTGAAAACGTGTTTTATAATGTGAATGACATACCACAAAACAAACCATTTGTTAGCTCTTACAGCTTTGACGAGGACCCCATTTCAGTATATCAAATTACCCCTGAGAACCCTTGCTTGACCCCTACCATGATCTGCAGCACTCAGAGGTGGAAAAGGAACTACGCTTAAAATATGATAATATTCATGCAACTGTGGAAGTTATGGGGGGTTATGTGGCCTCAGTAGTAAGAGTGGCCGATTTTCCTCTCGATTTTATGATCCAAAAATACCCTGGAAGCATCTTTATTCCAGATAAAGAGTTTTCTGGTGAGGTCTTAGCGTTTTCAACTTTGTATAAAGACCATTTTGGATATTTTTTGTTGACTGCTACCCTTTCATCCCCTTTAGGAAAAATCAGCACAACTATTTTGGTGGACAATGGAGCCTCTGAAAATTTTATTAGCCAAAACCTAGCTGACTACCTTGAGCTTAGTTACTTGCCAGGTGGTATGGTTAGGAGAGGGGGTTCTTAAGGTATTCTCACCCTGAAGGTCCTAGGGTTAGTGGATTATCAAGTGGGCAAGTATCTTTTGACAGACCATTTCCAAGCAATCAAAAACCTCTTGTACACCAATATTTTGGGAGTAGAGAGGTGGCGAAATTTTGACGCCAGGACCAACTTGAGAGACAATACCCTGTTTTTAACATTAAAGAATGGTCATATATTAATTGTTCCTTTGTATGAGGCTAATTTTCAAGGTGATCTTCCCCACTGGCCAAATATCCACACTTTCAGTCTTGCTTCATTGTTGAAGCCCTCACTGGAGGTACCTTTACAATCCTATTTGAAGGGTCTGGAATATTCATTTGATGCGGCTTCAGCCAGTGCATTACCTTCTCATTCAGACTTTGGTTGTGAGCTCAAGCTCCCTGTTGATCTGGTGTGTATATCTTCCCTGATTTACCCTTTGACCATATGGGAGGGAGCAGCATTAAATGTGTGGGTTAAGGAGTAGTTATCCAAAGGTGCAAAATTTCAGCGTACTTCCCCATTATGCTCCCCACTTCTTTTATTGGAGAAAACCAACGGTATTTTATGCCCATGCATAAATTATGGGAACCTAAACAATGTCACTGTACCAGATTTATATCCCATCCTTTTAAATTCAAAAATTGCACTTATGTGAAAAGGCAAAACTATTCTACAAACTGGATTGCTTAAATGCATTCAATCAGATCCAGATTAAGAAGGGACATGTGTCATAGTTGGAAAATGACATCATCCTTGGGATTAACGTGAGAGACAAAGCTGCATGCAGGAAGGCCAATAAGGTGAAGTTAGCAGGCCTCCCTGACCTCAAGCATACCATAGACCAACGCTGGGTGAAGGTGAAGTATGCCCAGGTTGGTCCTATGGATGCTAGAGAAGTTCAGCCCTATATAAGAGCAAGTGTGTTAAAACAAACTAGCTTTGTTATAAAATAAAAACAGCTTGCTTCAGTTTTTGGGTGAATAAGGTTTTGAAACCCATTTAGTTTTCGCACTTTCCAGCTCAGGTCAGCCGCTATCACAATTAATCACCTGAGTTTGGTCAATTACCAAATACAGCATCTTTCCAGATGAAAGCATGTGCCTATTGGTGCGCCTCAGCTTAGACACACTTCCCTCAATTAATTGTTTGCCCAAATTCCCTTAAATTTATCATATCAAGACCAATATCCCCTGTTGGTCAACTTCTAACTTACAAAAAAAACCCCGTTTAGTACACTATTTTATATTTATGTTAACTTGGACCTTCCTGTTTGCAGACCTCTTCAAGGAGGTCTTGTGCAACATTAACCATCTAATTTTAAATATGCCAAATATATCCTCCCATGCAATGTTGGGCCACACAGGTTCCCTCCACCTTAGAACGCCTATTTTTTACCACTCAGTGCACCTCATTGCTACTATTTAGTTAATTTCTCTAACGATAACCTTCCTCAATCTATGTTTTAATCACTCAAGCACACTATGCTGGGCTCTAGTAACTTTGGTACTAGTGACTAGTTCCCTGGCGTTGGCCCTGTGCCCCATGCACCTCCACGCTGGGAACAGGTGAGCTATAGACACTCTCCTAACATTAGTCAACCAACCACTTTTTTTGCATGCACGAACTTTTTCATCTGGGACTTTCACAAAGCATAAACAGTGTGCGCCAGATGTGTCTGTCAGCCGTGTTCAGCTGCACCACTGTATCATTTTTCCCCAAAGGTTGGAGCATCTCAACATTAATTTGGATGCCTCCAACTGGAAAGTACCCACCCTTTTTGCTCATACCTGGTGGTTATGGACACTTCATGGTCCAGAAGACATGATTCACCGACTTTCCGCCAAAATTAATAAAATTGATTTAAATAAATGGGGTTTACTTCAGCAGTACGTTCAGATGATGCAGGTGGAATCTTCAGAGATGTCCTGGGGGTGATGGCCTTAGATAACATTGGGCAATCTGTTGCTGTAATGGGATTAGGGTCGTTCATGTCTAAAAACACGTTTTATAATGAAACAACCATATATACCTTAAACCATATTTACTCTCTTATGGCCCAGAGATGGAACCTTATCCTGTGTATCAAATTACCCCAGAAAACCCCGTGTGACCTCTTCCATGATCTGCAGCACTCAGGAGGTTAAAAGGTTTTGCGTTTACAATACAAAAATGTTTATGCCCCTGCTGAAGATATGGTGAGATATGTGGCCTCAGTAGTAAGAGTGGCCAAGTATCCCTCTCCATTCTTTGATTCAAAGACATACCAAGGTGACTTGTTAATGCCAGATGAAGAATTCGTTGGTGAAGTACTGACATTTTCTGCTTAGATAAAGACCATTCATGGTATTTTCTACAGCTGCTACCCTTTTCTCCCCTTTAGGGAAAATAAGCACCACTTTTCTGGTGGATACTGGCGCCTCTGAAAATTTTATGGACCAAAACCTAGCCGACTACCTTGAGCTGAGTTACTTTCCAGGTGGTATGGTTAGAGGAGGGGTGTCTCAAGGTATTCCCATGCTGAAAATCATGGGATTGGTGGACTATCATGTTGGCAACTATAATTTGTATGACCATTTCCAAGCTATTAAAACCTCTTGTACCCCATCATTTTGGGTGTAGAGTGGTGGCAAAAAGTTTGACACCAGAACCAACTTTAAAGAAAATACCCTATCCCTCATATGGAAGAACAGTCATGAGTTGGTGGTCCCTTTGGCTGAAGCCAACTTTCAGGGAAAGTTGCCCGCTGGCCCAATATTTACCCTTGCATTCTTTCCCTAATGCTGAAGCCATCTGTGGAGGTTCCCCTACCTTCCTGTTAGAAGGGGTTGGAATCTACGTTTGATGCAGCTTCAGCTAATGCACTACCCAATCATTCCAAGTACAATTGTGAGCTCAAGCTCACTGTGGATCTGGTGCGTATATCTTCCCCCATTTACCCATTGACTTTCCAAGAGAAAGAGGCCTTAGAAGTGTGGGTTAAGAAGGCAGTTAGCAAAAGACGTGATTTTTTCAGCATACCTGCCCTGTATGCTCCCCACTTCTCTTTTTAAAGAAGGCCGATGGAACTTTACACCCTTGTGTAGATTATGGGAACTTAAACAATGGTACTGTACCAGACCTTCATACCATCCCTTTGGATTCACAGATTGCGCGTTACGTGGAAAATGCTAAAATCTTCTCCAAACTGGGTTGCCTCAATGCGTTCAATCAGATCTGGATAAAGAAGGGACAGGAGTGGGTAGCTGAATTCTGTACCAGAAAAGGGATATTCCAGTTTTGGGTCATTCCCTTTGGGCTTAAGAATGCCCCTGCTATCTTTCAACGCCGCATTTATGCAGCGTTAGGGGACTTGTTGGGGGTATGCGCGGTTGCCTACATGGACGATATCATGGTGTTTTCTCCTGATCAGGAGTCCCACATAGTACACCTAAAGCAAGTGTTGGAGAGGTTAAGGGCAGCCCGCCTTACGCTAAAGATTAGTAAATGTGAGTTTTTCAAGTCCCAGGTCACTTTTCTGGACAACGTCGTGTTTGACCAAGGACATATGATAACTCCAGACAAGGAAAAGGCAATTTAAGAGTGGCCTACCCCCACTTCAGTTAAAGAATTGAGGAGTTTTTTTGGGGATGTGTATATTCATCTAGAAGTTTACACCAAATCTTTCTGAGGTGGCCGCGCCCTTGTATAAGGCCAGTGATGAAAAAGTGCTTCAGTGGTCCCCCTTTTTGGAGGTTATTTTCCAGGCAGTAAAGTGCACCCTGTTTTCTACGTCTATCCTTTGCCATGTAGATCCTTCAAAAGAGTTCATTGTGTCTACTGATGCCTTCAACTTCGCCATAGCGGCCACCTTGTTACAAGTAGGCAAAGATGGTATAGAGCATCTGGTGGGATATTTTTCTAGGAAAATGCCTTTGTCTGAGTTAAATTACGCTGTTTATGACAAAAAATTACTAGCAGTGGTGGAGGCGCTGACATATTGATGGCATCACTTGCATGACTCTTCCCAACCTTTCCGTGTATGTACAGATCACTGTGCCCTACTGTACCACCATGCTCCTCATGTCTTAACTCCATGGCAGATTTGTTGGCATGAGACTCTTGCCCAGTTTGAACTTTCTTATGAGTTCACCAAGGGCAAGGAGAATGGGTTGGCGGATCCTTTGAGCCACACTCCTGCATTAGCTCCTGATCTAAAGAGGTAGAGGTTTATAACTGTCATGAAAACTGCAGAAGAAGTTTAGACTGGCCTGCCAGTCAGGATACGTAAGAACCCAAAAAGCAAGCCAGAATGCCAGAGGCACTGCCGCACATACAAATTTGTATGGAGCCATGAATAGGGAAAGATAAATTGTTGGTGTATGGCAATTGTGAATAGCAAACCGAAAATGAACCAAATGGAGACAAACTCAGACACTGGAGGTCTTGCTTCAGCGGATGGTACCACAGGTATAGTTTCTACAAGGTCACCAGTGGGTGGATTCAATTCTACTGAGGAGACAAGGGGGCGGATCCTTGCTTAGAAATGGTATATGTAAGGCCACAAGATCCCAGTATATTGATGGCGGATATTTGATATAAAGGGGATTGAATTGCCAGAAGTATCTGGCTCGCTGGATCCAGTTGACGATGGTGGGGGCCATAGTAACCATTAGTATTGGTAAAGTCCATCTGGTATAGGGAATGACAGGCCACCAGATTAAAGCCATCAAGATTATAGCCAGAAGGACATCAATAAAGTCAAAAAATGATAGTTTTTTGGGAAAATTTTATTTAAAGGAAAGTGAAGAAAATCAACCAACAATTTTCTCAGTGCGATGCCACTGATTAAATAGTGGTCAATTGATGCAGGAACAAGCGGGGATCGGGTCCCTCAAGTTTAAACTAACCTGCGAATTATTTGGGGATGGGGGCAGATAAGCTCAATAGGAACTGACATCGAAAATTTGGTGGCAGGCCAAGTTGCTGTTGGTTCAACCTTGAACGCCCAAACTGAGGCTCAACTACATTTCTGGCAGTTAAAAACGGTGTCTGTCCCAATGAGCAACAGGAATTCCCCAGAGCCACCCCATGTAGGGGCAGTCCCAATTGGTTGGAAATGGGTTCAGGATGCCCAACCCACCCATGCCCAGTTGCTGGGCCATTCATTCAGTCAAAAGAGTTGCACCAGAAACAACTCCCAATTTTCCAGATGGGAGCTTTGAACTATTGTTGATGGTTTCCAACGCTACTACCTGCATGTCAGGGATCATCCCCGGTGATTTTGAGAGGGGGTTAGTTTTGACAATCGCACTGCTGGCTAAATCAAAACTGTCAGCAATTCTGGCCAATAATTCAATATTCATCCCTTTTTAACTATGTGGAATCCGAATGTCAGGCTTATTTCCATTTGGTTTCAGACAAATCGACTTCAATTCAGTGATCTTGGCGCAAATTTCCCCAAATTGGCAGACAAGTTCAGCCTGAGGTGAGCGTGGGGACTGGGGGAGGAATCCAAAGAGGGAGAGCTGTTACGCATTGTTCGTCCACCATGTGGGTGAGGTCACCCTGGGTAATGAGGGGTACAGCCACCCTCTTCAAAACCTTCTTACTTGGAAATGGGAAAAGTGCCCAGTCCACACACAGGGGACATTCTTCAGGACTTACATTACCCTTTCCTTTTTCCAAAGGAAGGGCACCACCACCGGGAAATTGCACAAGGGCCATATTTTTGTGCACCTTGGGAAACTTGATTGCCATTAGTGTTATGACTTTTTTTTTTTTTTTGGGGGGGGGGGGAGGGCAAGGAGCATCAGGGTGGGATTCATGAAATGTCTTGACCAGTTCCATGTAGTTAGCGCAACCATGGGTTTTAACCCAACTGTTCTCATAAGCTGGATAACCTTTTCAGGCCACAAGATACTGAAAGGACTGATGGGACTTGCAGGATGCTAGGATAATTTCCACCTCAGCCTCCTCTGCATTTTTATTACAATTTGCTCAGGATCCACGGAAATAGTACCCTTAAATGGTGACAACTGGGAAACGTGGAAGACGGGATGCTGTTTTCAATAGGCTGGTAGTTTTAACTGTAACGCACTATTGCCCAAGTCTTCCTCCACCAAATGAGGGCATGAACGCTTACTTGCAAACTTACAGGAGGGTACCTGCATTCTCAAATGATGCGCATCGAGCATAACATATGAGCTCACCATTATTTTGTGACCTGGGAGTTGCTTGCAACCTTCAAACCACTTGTAGTCTTCAATAGCTTTAGTGAGGTGCTCCCAAACTAAGGATTGAGTAGACCTAATATGTTCAGCATAATCCGCAGCTGCTTGGAACTCAGGCCACAAGCAGGGTCTGACCGAAAAAGAAAGATTGAATCCTAGCATTGCTTCATAAGGAGAAAACCCCAAGGAAGCGTGAATCCCATTATTGTAGGTGAATTGAGCGAGAGGAAGATGAATAGCCCTGGTGTCCTGTGCAGCTGCAGCATAGCAAAGCAGGTACTGTTCTAGTACTTGGTTAACTCGCTCAGTTTGTCCATCAGACTGGGGATGATATACCGTGGAGCTACAGGGGGAAATTTTTTAAAATAGATAAAAGTTCACTCCAGAACTGTGCTGTGAACTGTGAACCACAGTCACTAATGATCTCCTGTGGAAGACTAGACATTGAAAACACATGGCGCACAAAGAGACGAGCGGTTTCCTCCAACATAAAATATTGAAGCACAGGGGATAAAAAGGGAAAACTTGGTGAAATGATCAACCACCACCATCACAACTGTAAGCCCGTTAGAGCAGGGGGTTTGACAATAAAGTCCATGGACACTGACGTCCATGGACCCTCCGCCTGTTGTAAGAGGTGTAGAAGCCCATTTTTACCAGAGCGATCTGACTTAGCCCAAGCACAAGTAACACAATCGGTGATCCAGGCCAGAACTTCCTTAGTTAAACCCACCCAATTGTAGGTCTGCTTGAACAAAGCCAATGCATTTCTTATTGCATGGATGGCCAATCATGGGAGGGTCATGATGCGCGCAAAGTACCTCGGCTCTGAAGAGAGTGGGAACCCATATATGCGACCTAAAATAAATGAGGTCCTACACCAAGGAATACAGGGAGTGTTTATGATTTTGGAGGGACAATTGCTCGAATAATTCCAAACCTTTAGGGAAGGTCATTTGGGCGGCTAAGACCAGAGCAACTATCAGGGTATCAGGAGCAAGGGTGACTGAAGAGACAATGGGGGGAACAATTGACAAAATTTGAGTAGCGGGGATCACAGTAATGAGGTCCACTTCATCTGGGTCCAAGGGACTGTGGGCTGGGTTGTGGCTGAGAAAATTGGGAAGTATGTTAAGCGCACCTTTTACAAATTTTATATTCGAAATTGAAACTGCACAAGTCCTGATAGGTACAAGCTTGTCAATGCGCCAATTCTTGGGGCTTACAGAAATACAAAAGAGCATGTTGGTCCATATGCACAGTTAACTCATAGTGGGCACCCTGTAACAGATACCTCCAATGAGTCAATGCCCATGCTACGGCTGCCAACTCCTTATCATAGATGGCCCAGGATTGCTCCATAGAAGTAGATTTTGAGAAAAGTAGGTGACCAGATGTTCCAAGCCATTGTGCTCCTGGAGCAGAACCGCCCCACTGCCACCATAGAAACATAACACGCAACGATATACAGCTTGGCAGGATTTACATGTTTCAGGATGGGAGGGGAAAAACAACTCTTTGATCAACTCAAATGCCTGATGGCATTTGGGCTTCCAATGAAACGGCACATTCTTGCCTGTGAGGGGGTGGAGCAGGGCAGCTAACTGGGAAAGGGCTGGGGAAATTTTTTTTAGGAAAATAATGGTTCCCAAGAAACTCCATAATTGTTTCTGGGTTGTTGGAGTTGGCCATTCACAGATAGCATCCAACTTATTGGGGGAATTGTGTAGCCATCCTTGAGAACTAGGTTCCCAAGAAAGTTTACTTTCTCCTTATAGAATTCACATTAGGAAGGATTAACAAACTAGCCTGCCTTGTGCAAAGCAGCCACAACCTCTTCCAAGTCTATAGTATGTTGTTCAGGAGTTGGGGAGTGAACTAGAGTGTTGTCAATAAATGCAACTGCACAAGTGAACTGGAAATTGCCCAGTACAATGTCAATCATTCATTGAAACGTAGTGGGCGCATTTTTCATCCCAAAGGGCAATATGCGGAATTGGAAAATGCCTCACTTTGTTCAAATCGCGGTTAACCATTCTTGCCCTTCCATCACATGAATCTGGTTGAAGGCATTGATGAGATCCATCTTAGAAAACACATGAGATTTGGTTATTGCTTGGCTGATCGTCTGCTCCAGGGGCAGGGGGTAGGGATCATGAACTGTAACTTTGTTTAAATGTCTGTAATCCACACAGGGACGGAGGGAACCATCAGCTTTTTTGGAAAAGATGATTGGAGACGCGACTGGTGATGTCTCCTTAAACAACCACCACTTTTTAATCATATCACTTAACCATGTGTTAAGTGCAACCTCCTCCTCCGCTGTGTGGGGATACAAGGAAAGTTGATATTCACCAACTGCACCATCGTTCTAAATCCCAAGTCAAATTTAGTGTGAGGAGGCAGACAATTTGCCTTTTCAGAATTGAAGATACTTCGATAGTGCATTAAAGCTTTTGGAAAATTGGACAGAAGGCCCGCAGGGGGAATGATGGAAGTAATAGAACTGCAACCTTGAGTTTTCTTAAGAGTGCCGACCAAGGGAAATTCACCCTCCAGTTGATCATTAATGAACGACAACATGTTTGACTCCAGGTGGATTCTAACATGTTTTCAGCGCCACCACCCAATCCCCAATATCACTGGAAACACCAAGTTAGGCATAGAGGAAAACCGATTGCAGAAGCTAAACTGGTGTAACAAAAAAGGTCCTAGCCAACAGACTATATATGATGACTGGGAGGCTGAAGAAGCCACCATAACCAATGGACCTATGTCCATGTCCAGTTCCAATTGTAGGGCTAACTTGACGCTCATGAAATTACCCGTGGCTCCAGTATCTACCAAAGCCATAAAGTCACGTGGTGAGATCTGATACTAATCTTCATATGTAATAAGAAATAAGCGAAGTGTGTAAATTGGTAGATTTTGGAGTTTCTGTTGCAACTGAAGAAATTGCAGGCAAATCGGGGGGAAGGTCAGGGGCCTTTTCTGGAGTAAAGTTGGGAAGAACAAGGGCTTGGGAACCGGCTTCCTCCATCTGAGACTTTACTGATTCATTTATAGGTGAACCATAATAACCCAACTCTGACGCAGGGGTATTGACGGGCTCATAGTCTGGGACTAACACTGGTGCAATGGTAAAGACTGCATCTGCGCCGTCATTGGATAGTACTATCATAAAATTTTCCCCTTGATAGCGGGAAGTATGGTTAGAGGTGGCGTTGATATTGGTCGCAGCATTACATATTTAATCCACCGTTCCTTTCGAGGTGGACCAAACCTCATGATGAGCAGAAACCAAATCCAACCCTGATCTAAAGATTGCCTGAAATATATTATTAGAATGGTCTAGTGCTGGAGCCTGTTTGCAGAAGGTAGAGACCAAAGAAGCCAAGCTGGGGCTTTGACCATAATAGAGAGCAATTGGAATAAACAGTCCAAGTGCAGAACAGGGGGTTTCAGGTCAGCAGATAAAATGGAAATTAGCAAGGTGAGGTCCCCCACTTGTGAGGAAGAACGCAGAAGGCCTTGTACCCACTGAAGGGCATCCCTTCTACAGCATCCAACAAAGCGACTCCTTGTTGGGCATGGGATAATGCAGCGGCATTGTTGAGGGCAAACACATAATGCATTTTCACCTCAGCAAGAGTGTCAAAAACCTGATTCACAATATCTCAGGAAGGAACACATGAAATTTCTTCCTAAATATTAGGTGGAGAGAGGTAGCAATCCACGAGGCTCTGCCAGCCTGAAGGAGTTTCTCCAAGGTAAAGTGGATGCTACCCACAAATTTGGCAAGTAACTAAACAAACAACAAAAAGCAGACTACTGATTGCACGTTCATTTGGTAGAGGGTAACCACTTCAGCGCTCAGCTTGAAAAGCAGGGCGGAAGTGGCAGGAAACAATGGTTGGTAGATTATGTCATGAAAACGGCAGAAGAAGTTTAGACTGGCCTTCTAGTAAGGATGCGTAAGCACACAAAAGCAAGCCAGAATGCTAGAGGCATTGCCACATGTATGACGTTGTATGGAGCCATGAATAGGGAAACAATAAATAGTTGGTGTAGGGCAATTGTGAATAGCAAACCGAAAATGAACCAAATGGAGACAAACTCAGAAACTGAAGGTCTTTCTGCAGGGGATGTTACCACAGGTATAGTTTTTACAAGGTCACCAGTGGGTGGATTCAATTCTACTGAGGAGACAAGGGGGCGGATCCTTGCCTGGAAATGGTATATGTAAGGCCACAAGATCCTAGTATATTGATGGCGGATATTTGAAATAAAGGGGTTGAATTGTCAGAAGTATCTGGCTCGCTGGATCCAGTTAACGATGGTGAGGGCCATAGTAACCATTAGTACTGGTAAAGTCCACCTGTATAAGGAATGACAGGCCACCAGAGCAAGCCATCAGGAATATGGCCAGAAGGACATCAATAAAGTCAAAAATTGATAGTTTTTTGGGAAAATTTTATTTAAAGAAAAGGGAAGAATATTACCATCTAGTACTAAAAAAAGAAAAGGGAAGAATATCAACCAACAATTTTCTCAGTGCGATGCCACTGATTAAATAGTGGTCAATTGATGCAGAAACAAGCAGGGATTGGGTCCCTCAAGTTTGACCTAACCTGCGAATTATTTGGGGAAGGGGGCAGATAAGCTCAATAGGAATTGACATCGAAGAATTTGGTGGCAGGCCAAGTCACTGTCAGTTTGACCTCAAACACCAGAGCCAAGGCTAAACTGCATTTCTGACTTTTAGTGCAATGGCGTCTGGCCCAATGAGCAAAAGAATTTCCCAGGGCCACCCCATGTAGGGGCGGTCCCAATTGGTTGGAAACAGGTTCAGGATGCCCAAACCACCTGTGCCCAGCTGCTGGCCATTTGTTTAGTCAAAAGAGTTGCGCCAGCCTCAAAACTCCCAATTTTGCCATATGGGAGCTTCAAACTATTGTCAATGGTTTCCAATGCTACTACCCGCACGTTGGGGATCACCTTTAACAATATTGAGAGGGGGTTAGTTTTGACAATCACACTGCTGGCCAAATCAAAACCATAGGCAATTCCATCTAATAATTCAAATTTCATCCCTTTTTTGACTATGTGGATTCTGATCTTTGGGCTTATTTCCAATTGGTTTCAGATCAATCAACTTCAATTTGGCAATATCAGCGCATATTTCCCTGATCCGGCGGACAAGGTTGGCTGAGGTGAGTGTGGGGACCAGGGGAGGAATCTGAAGAGGGAGAGCTGTTACCCATCGCTCATCCACTATGTGGGCGAGGTCACCATGGGTAACAAGGGGTACAGCCACCCTCTTTGGAACCTTCTTACTCAGAAACAGGAAAAGTACCTGGTCCACACACAGGGGACGTTCCCTGGGACTTATAATAATACACAGTTGATGATTCCACCAAATAAGATTGTGTCTCAACTTCACTCTCCCCCAGCCAACGGGCCAGCGCTTGCACCTCTAGAAAGTGCAGAGGAATACAGTTTGTTCAGAAAGGTAGTTCTTTCTCAGCCACTATCAGCCGAATATCCTATGGTACTTGCTAAGAGCGCTATGAATCAGGAGGAGATAACCAGGGTTTATCATGTGAAGGATGAGATGGTGTGGTTTTAGGGGCGCCTATGGGTTCCTGCTGGGCCAATTCACCTGATAGTCATCTTGGACCATCATGATGGAATCACCGTTGTTCATCCTGGGAAAGCAAAGACCTTGTAGTTAATTCGGTGCAATTACAATTGGAAAAGCTTACCTTCTCAGGTGGGACGGTATTACAAAGAGTGCCTGATCTGCAATTAAATGAAACCAAATTGACAACCTTTAGTGGGATTGTTGGTACCTATTCAGAAGGCTGAAGGTCCTGTACTTCCCTATCTGAGGATTTAATTGTGGAATTACCTGTCTCTGATAGTTATTATGCCATCATAATAGTGGTGGACCATTTTACGAAGTTCTCCCACTTTATTCATTGCAGATCAACAATAACTGCGGCTGAGATGGTTAGGCTCTTCGTCACTTTTGTGTTTGCGCTTCATGGGGTCCATCAAGGAATTATTAGTGAATGTAGACCCCAGTTTACCTTCGTCTTTTGGGAAAAATTGTGTAAGACTCTTCAGATTCGCCCCTGCCATTCAACTGCCTATCACCCCCAATTAGATGGGCAGAATGAACGAGTGAAACAGTGCTTGGAACAGTTCCTGCGGTGTTACACTGCCGCAGATCATTTAGATTGGTTTTCTCACCTTCCTATAGCCCGTATAGCTACAACAACACTTTGCAATCTTTGATTGGTTGTTCTCCATTTTTTGTCAACCATGGGTTTAACCCCGCCTTTAACATGGAACCCAGCTGTGGATTTAAAGTTGAAGCTGTGGTGGATTTTGCCAAGAATATCAAGAAAGTACACCAGGGGGTTTCCAAAAAGTTTGGTTGTGGCAATGCAAGTGTATAAGGAGAACGCTGATGGCAAGCGCCAAATGGGTCCAGCGTACAAAGAAGGGGATCTCATGATGCTCATAACATCCCTATCAAGAAGCCATGCAAAAATCTGGGACCAAAGAGGATTGGCCCTTACCGCGTTTTTAGAAAGGTGGGCCACACTTCATACCAGTTAGATCTTCCCTCTTCATTTCAGATCTTTTCTTTCTTTCAGGAAAGCGAATTGACATTTTTTGAGGGCCCCCACCAGAGACTCCTGATGCTTATCTCGTGGATGGGGTGCCAGAGTGGAAAGTGGAGGAAATAGTAGCCTCCCGCAGAGTGAAAAGAAGACTTGAGTACCTGGTATCCTGGAAGGATTTTGACGCAGCAGAAAACAGCTGGGTACCAGCGCGCAATTGTTCACATGCCCAAGACTTGATTGTTACTTTCCATAAGCGCTTTCCATAAGCCGTCAGATCTCAGTCAAAGCAAGCTGATGCCGCCATGAAGTTGGCTCCAGTCCACAAGAACTTCTCCCTGGCACAAGCCCCTGGAGGGGGGTTGATCCCCAAAAGGAGGATAGGATAATGTAATGGTTGGAAAATGACATTGTCCTTGGGACCAACATGAGAGACAAAGATTCATGCAGAAAGGCCAAGAAGGTGAAGTTATCAGGCCTCCCTGACCTCAAGAATACCATAGACTAACGCTGGGTGAAGGTGAAGTATGCCCAGGTTGGTCCTATGGATGCCAGAGAAGTTCAGCCCTGTATAAGAGCAGGTGCATTAAAATGAACTATCTTTGTTACAAATAAAAATGGTTTGCTTCAGTCTTTAGGTGAACAGGGTCTCGAAACCTGCTTGGTTTTTGCACTTTCCAGCTCAGGTTAGCGGCTTTTACAATCAATAACCCGATTTCAGTTGCTTACCAAATACAGCATCTTGCCAGATGGAAGCGTGCGCCTATTGGTGCGCCTCAGCTTAGACCTGCTTCCCTTGATTGATTGTTTGTCCAAATTCCTTAAATTTCTCATGTTGAGACCAATCTCCTCTGTTGGTCTACTTCTTCCTTTTAAAAACCCTGTTTAGTACACCGTTTTATATTTATGTTATCTTGGACAATCCTGTGCATGGACCTCTTCAAGGAGGTCTCATGCAATGTTAACCATTTAATTTATAAATATGCTAAATCTATCCTTCCATGCACCGTTGGGCCGCCCAAGTTCTCTCCACTTAGGACGCCTATTTCTTACCACTTGGTGCACCACGTTGCTCCTATTTGATTACTTTCTCTAATGATTACCTTCTTTAATCTAAGTTATTATCACTCAAGCACAATCCGCTGATCTCTAGTAACTTTGGTACTAGTGACTAGTTCCCTGGAGTTGGCCCTGTGCACCATGCACCTCCACGCTGGGAACAGGAGAGTTACAGACACTCTCCTTATACCATGTAAGTCCAGGGGAACGTCCCCTTTATGTAGATTAGGCGATTTTACCATTCCCAAAAAAGAAGGGTCTGAAGAGGGTGGCTGTACCCCTAATAACTCAGGGAAACCTCACCCACGTGGTAGACAAGCGCTGGGTAATGGCACTCCCTCTAAAGATTCCTCCCCTGGTACCCGCTCTTGTCTCTGCTGAACTTTTCCACTGAATTGTGAAAATCTGCGCCATGATTACCAAATTGAAGTCAAAAGATCCAAAACCAATGGGAATAAAGCCTGACGATCAGAAAACTGATACTCAGAAAGAGACAATAAGAAAATTATCAGCTGTAATCATGGATGACATTGAGCCATTAAATGATATGATTGCCGCTGCCAAAGTCCCTTTGAAATCATTAGGGATTGTCAACAATAATTTGAAGCCCCTAGTTCAAGGATCGGAAGTTGCACCCAACACAACTCATTTGGCTGAACGAACGCCCCAGCAACTGGGCATGGGTAGGTTGGCCATCCCAAATTTGTTTCCAACCCATTAGGATCACCTATGTGGGGTGGCCCTGGGGAATTCCCGTTTCACATTGGAACAGACGCCATAATGCCAACTGGCATAAACACAGTTGATTATTGGTCCAGGTATTCATGGATAACCTGATAGTGACTCAGCCTGGTGCTGAATCTTTTGATTTCAGTTCCAATTAAAATTATCTAGCCCCCTCCCCCAAAAATTTGCCAGGTTATGTCAAACTTGAGGGACCTGATCCCTGCTTTGACCCACTACCAATTGAACACTATTTAATCAGTTGCAAAGCACTGAGAAAATTGTTGGTTGATTTTCTTAATTTATATTTCCAATAAAACCGTTTACCCAAATTCCAGTTTATATGTTGAAAACTAAACTGCTTTTCCCGCCTATATTTTAACAAACCTTGGGGTATATGGCCATGTTCACCTGGTACCTTGCTAGGTGCCTATATACGATTATGGCTCATGAGAATTTAATGGCAGACTCTCTTCTTAATTCCATAACCGTCATACCAGCAGCAGTGCCACTGGCATTTGGGTTTGATGTTTGGGTGCTTAAGCACTTAATCTGGCAGGCTGGTCTAAAAATAACTTGCTGTTTGCCTGACAGGCCAGGAGTGACTAACCACATTTTATACCAGAAAAAGGTTTTTTCAAGTTTGGGTTATGCCCTTTGGGCTTAAGAATGCCTGTAAAAATTTACTGTTTCAGGTTATTATTGGCAAACAACCCCAAAAAACTTTTTACTGCACAGGTTTGGTTTCTTGTTCACTTCATCTGCGTTGTATAGTATATTAGATTATTGGTTTATTATAGTATGACGACTATTAGGTGCTTTTCTTTCTCGTAACAATCACTTTAGTTACTACAATTTGATTTAAACAGCAAATTTGGATAATCACAAACAAGAAAGATGAGCGACTTTAATAACAAAAATAATACAACATGGGCGAGTGTCGCAGCGAGCAGTGCGCTTAACGGTGCAACTAAGGGCAAGAAATGCCCTGGAGGGGGACCAGGAACCCAATCCATAAAAAAACCACAAACTCAGACACTGTTTGGGTTTATGGTATTCACTGTAAAGCATGCGCAATACATGTACATTCAATTCAACCAACCTTTGTCAAAGGTGGAGCATGGGATCAGACTCTTCCTTGGGGATGAGTCACCGACCCTGTGGGAGAAAACATGTGAGGCACAGCCCTCACTTTTCCCTCATGTAGTGTACGTAGCCACCAACAACATGGGCTGCAGCTGGATCGACATTGGTTTCAAAACAGCTGATGAAGCCAATGCCGCAGCAAAAGTCTATGTGGAAATTGCCCTCCCTGAGGGCAAAAAATTGTGCGCACCGTGCGCACCAGATGAAACAAAGTGAAAACTTTGTTCATCTCCTTTGACCCGCTCCCCACCAACCTTCCTCATAAGATAATTGAGGAGGAGCTCCGCAAAGGTCTCATGGCCTATGGAGAAATCCAACAACTCGAATTACAGCGATTTTGCTTAATGCCCGACCTGTGCATGGGCAAAGCTATTGCTGTAATCAACCCCTTCCCAGAAGTGGAAGAGGATTTATCCAAAATTCCCTGCACAGCAGAATTCCACTTTGCAGATGGGGGTCAGTCAACTGCATTCTGAGTTACACCAGAACGCGCACCGCCCATTTGAAACCACTGTGGCTCACTGGGCCACAAGGAACATGCATGCCCTGTGAAAGAGGGCTTAATGGAGAATGATTTTTATGAAGAAGCTATGGATGAAGATAATGAAAATTTCGCCAAAATGACTGATGGCCACCACCCATTCCGCTGGGGTGAAGAAGGACTATACTCCATCATGGACCCAGTTACAAGTAAACAACGTAAAGCAGCACAAAAAGCCTGCAAGAGAGCAGCGGCTGAAGCGGCGGCACATATGGAGTCCGCCATTAACCCTGGACAAATTCAGGAGGATATTTTAGATATTCACCGAACCAACTATTCAGAACAATATGCCCAGGTCAAAAATTTTCACAGTAACTGGACTGAGCCACAAAGCGTCATCAGTCATGCACATACTGAGGAACAATGCAACCGCAATTTGGGCGAAAATGCGGTGCACAATGCAATAAAGCCAAAACTCAAAAATATAAAATCCAATCAACAATCCGCATCAAATCAACATGAGACCTGTGCGGGAAAAGTTGATGCAAATGCAAAAAACCGCAATTCCCTTGAATCATTGGGTCAGATCAAGGGAACCAACAATGGCATTGAAAGAGTTGTAGTGCAGACGTGGAGCATGTCCAAAGTGAGTCGCGGTGGGATAGGGCCAGAGGGCCCTCCCAATCGCTCCTGAGGCGCCATGGGCACCTCAGTGTCAATAGGGACGCTAAACATTGCGGGAGCCAGGGCTCATATGTCCCAAGCCAAAAAGCTGGCATTCCTGCGAAAACCTCTTGTAGACATCTTGGCCATCCAAGAAACCCACTGCTTACAAGGGGAAGAAGAATCCTGGTCAACCAGGGTCGCACCATCACAATCAGTATGGACGTCTCACTGTGGGGTGATAGTCCAAAACAACAAAAAATTTAAAATTACAAACTCATCATCACACTTGCACGGTCAAGTTCTGGTAGCAACAATCACATGCCATGACGAAATAATTTTTTTAGCATGTATCTATGCACCGTGCACTGCAACTGAGAGAAAACAATTTTTTGAAAACATTTCTACTCTCACCCTCCCACCAGATATCATCATGTTAGGCGATTTCAACTGCTGGGATAACCCCAATACAGATTGATGGCCTAATCCCAGGGGATACCCACCTGGATACATTGAATATCGCACAATGAAGGCATCTCTTGGCTTACAGGATGCTCTTCCCCCCAATTCACCAATCCTTCCCCACATGAAAAGACCCAAAATACGTGAGGGAGTGTTCATATTGATGAGTCGTATTGACCACATCCTCATCCCACAATCCCACCACTCAAGAATCTCCAAATTTACAACAAAAAAATTCAATTTTTCTGACCACTGATTAGTTACGGTGCAGTTAGCGCCAACCCAATCCCACACACAGGTGTCGCCTTGGAGAAAGCTTCACCCAGAAAATTTAAAATTGCCCAAGATATCTGACTGGGTCAAAAACAAGGCTACGAACCCAGAATTCACAGCCCCATTCACTTTGGATCCCATTAAAACATGGGAAAATTTTAAAAAGGATTTAATTAACAAAAACCAACATATTGCATCATGTAAGCACAATGCGGACACAGCCACAATCAAGTGTACCTTGGTGGAACTAGACCGCCTGGAAATAAATACTCCAAGATCTGGCTATAGCCCTAACTGGGGACGCAAATGGGCAGAAATTTCAGCCTGACTTAACAATCTCATCTTTGAACACCAACACAGAATCAAAGTATCAAACAAAGGTAAGTTCATAAAGGAAGGCGAAACCTGTTCAACATACTTTTTCCACCAATTCCGCTCCTGCGGAAACCAGCCCACATGCACACAGGTCCATAAGACCAACGGCACCATGGCAACTGACCCTGAGGAGGTCAAGGCGGAAGTACACCGCTATTACATCAAATTATATCGCGAAACACCAACAAATCTACAAAAAATTAAAGAATTTATTCAAACTGCTGAGATACAAAATACACCACCGAATTACAATATACTATCCCTTACTACATGGGAGGAGCTTTGGGAAACAATTCGCGGTGCACCACGTAGGAAATGCCCAGGGCCTGATGGGATACCCTACAAATTTTATAAAAAATATTTTCAACAAATCGCCCCCCTCCTATTGGCGTCTATGAACCAGTGCTTGTTGGAAACACGTTTACTACCAAGAGGCCATGATTCCTATGTTATAAACTTGTATAAAAAGGGTGACAAGTTGGACCTGGCCAACTGGCGCCCAATTGCAATCTCAATACTGACACAAAAATTCTAACAAAAATTTTAGCAGCCAGATTAGGCGCAACTGCATCTGACGTCCTGTCACCCAACCAGTTTGGGTTTATACCAGGGCGTTCAATCTGGAACAACATTCACCCTGTTGCAAATGTTTGCCAATCCAAAGCAACTGGTGCCCTGGTCTTCTTGGATCATTAAAAGGCGTATGACCGTGTTAGCTGGCCATACCTAAAAGAATGTCTACATGCCTTCAAACTCCCACCAAGTTTCATAAAATGGGCAATGATCCTAACAGAATCTGCAACCATGGCTGTATGTGGCCCTGGATTCCTAACAAATAAGATTAAACCACACAGAGGGCTCAAACAAGGGGATCCCCTCAGCCCACTGCTATATAATTTCAGCTTTGACCCACTCCTTCAAGTAACCGACTCATGTCTCATGGGGATAACCGCACAAGGACAACCAACAGTCAAGATACTGGCCTTTGCAGATGACTGCGTAGCAGGTATAGCAAACAATGAAGATGCCCGACAGCTGGAACGCACTCTAGAGGAATACTCCAAGGTGAGCAATGCATCGCTCAACAAAAGGAAGACAGAAATCATCCTCTTAGGCAAATATACAAACAATTGGGCCACAACATCAGAACCTCTTACCAACACTCAAGAAAAGAACCCAATCATTTTACCCTTTGCAACAACTCCCACCAACACTCCTGTCCAACACCTTAGAATCTGGCTAGAATCAGGGGGATATGCTAATGAGACAATGGAAAGTAACCTGTTACAACGGGTATCCAAACGCGTAGCCTCCATCAAGGGGAGAACCCCAGGACTAACAGGACGAGGTACAGTTGCTAACTCGCTCATCCTCCCAATACTGTGGTACCAGGCCCATGCAATAGCCTTCTCACCTACCTTTATAACCTCAATTCGCGCGCTTATCCAGGGCCGGCTGTGGCCTGGCTCTCACCCTCCTACACGGATGGAAACAATATTTGGCCCACGCTCAAGCGGAGGCATGGGACTAATAGATTTTGAGAGCCACGCCAATCACATCCTAGGTACCTGGATAAAGGAAATCCTTGCTCCAGACCTCCTGAAACAACATTGGTCCAGAGCAGCAAGAACTAACTTTGCACAGGCGCTCAAATTAACCAACCCACATAGTCCACCCAGACTACTTACATACCTTGCCAAACATCCTACTGCAACAGGTCGCATGGAACCTCCCCTCATTTCAAACATATCCTCTGAACTATCCGCCATATGGGATGGACTATAGAGAACATGGGTACTATACTGGGAAGGGGATGACCCAGCCCCCAATTCAAATTAAGAAACCCAGAAAACCACCCCCAGAGGGATATGCTCGCAACAACCCCAAACATAGCTAGGATAGAATATTTAGATATGTTGGACATTCCCTATGATTTAACCATACATAAAGAAATGTGGAAAATGACACACCACCCACTCCTACAGCCAAGGATAAGAGCAAACGCCTGGCGCTGTCTTAGAAGGACCTATAGGATGGCGGACCGCTCCAACTCCCTCCACAAAAAATGTGCAGTATGTGGAGGGGAGGGATCCCTACATCACCGCCTAGAAACATGCCCCCCAACCAAAGCTATATGGCAAGGAGTCGCACGCCTGCTCAAGCATCAAAACAAACAGAAATTCTCGATATTAAAGAGCATCTTTGTGCTCCAGATCGAGTCACCAATCCCATCTACCCTCCGCTACCTAATAATATCCATGGCAATGTGGACTATACACACAATTGCATTAGATGCGTTCAAGGGCATGGTTCCAACCATTCATGGGATTATCAACAGATTCCATGTCCACTTACTAGAGCACTTCCAAGCCTGGCTCTATGGATATATGAGACCAAGACAAAAAGCGTTCATAGAATCATGGTTCCCACTCTGGTTCCTCCACACAGATCCTTTCCATCACACCTGCTCCATAGTAGGGGAAACCCTCTCGGAGTAGTGCACCAACCCTCCATACCTAGCAGTCCCACTGGCAACAGGGGTAACTTGAGTACCCTGGGGTGCCCAATTTTTTATATTTGTTAGTTATTCTCTTAGTTTCACATATATTCAGTAATGTCCGTCCCCTGGTCGGCTTACCTTGGTTAAATAAAATAGTATGACAACTATTATCCATAGTTGAGTGTTAAATCTTATATCTTGGCCCAACGCTTGGCTAGTATTCCTGATTAGAAAGACTTGAAATGTCATGATCTAGAGATTCTTTCCCTCATTCTGTCCAACCTGATCTTCTCTGAGATTCCCTGGTGACAATCTCTTCAGTCCAACACACAGTCAGCAGCAATCCCCAATTGTTTCTCCTTCTTCTCTAGATCCCCACTCAGATCTTAACTCTTTTCCTTAAGATATCTCAATTATCGCACACAGCAATAATATCCTTGAGAAGAATAGAACAATGGAAAGCTGATGATAGTTTACTACTTAAACTATATACCAGATGAAAACTATAGAACAGTATATCTATATAACTCTGTTTTCATAAAAACGGTTTTTTTATTATGAGTGACATTCTAGGGAATTTATAGTGGGGATTCAGTCATCTAAACCTCGGTTTACATCTCTTTGATGAAACAGCAGCTGTTGCCATTGAATCACCCATCCTCGTCTTGGCAGCAATGATCTTCCCCATCCTGGCTAGGATTCTGATGTTGGACATCCTCGATATCTAGACAGAAAGTGTTGGAAAACGTTTCACTAACATTTTCCTCTTGATGCAAGTAAACAAACCATATTTAGCTAGCAACCTGCTTAGGTAATGGGACTTATTACCCATTAAGGCAGGTCACGCACCAACTGATCAATTTGCTAGTTGCAGGCGGCATCACTCGACTCACAACTTGCTACTCATTCCAAATCAGTTGGTGATGATGCCTGACTGATCCCAATTGGTACACCTGATAGTTAATCACTATCTGATGCCCCTATTTCGTCAGCAACTCTGCCCGATGAGATCTTAAGTATTCATCCAAACCAATCCCCAATAGATATGAACAGGAGAATATCCCAAAATCCCCTGAACATAGTTACTCCAGAAAGTGGGCCAACTGATTTCCAATTCACCTCGCCTTATAGAATTATTCCCTAGCGATTCCTGGTAACCTAGCAGGCTGGGAATATGGGCAAAAATCCCAACACATCCCCCTCTTGCCTATATTCCATTGAGAAAAGGATCAGGGCATGAGAACACTGCTTCAGACCCTCAGTTGAATACTTCATTGGCTCAAGAGGAGTACAATTGTCAATACTTTACGCTGCTCAGGATGACCTTTGGCATGTGGCGCTCTTCCTCTTCCTCCTTGCTACTGCCTACTCAGAGCGCAGTCTCCACGATCTACTGTCATGCCAGGCTGATCGATTTACTCATGACAATATTAGTCCCAGGATCCAGTTTTCCCCCTGTCAGGGTATATGACCTGCTGTCATATTCAGGATTCTTGGTCCGGCGTCCTCAATTTCCTGATTTTCTTCTCATCCTAAACAGGAGACTCTTGCTGTTGATGTTCGTTTCATGGCTCAATTAAATTTAAATTTATTGTGGGGAAGGCCGACCATGGGACGGACACTTCTGAATATGACTCAGACGAGACAAAACTCAGTACCAGGTGAGGCACCCCAGAGAAGCGATGCTATCTCTTGTTGCCAGCGGGAACGCCACTTATGGGAAGGGGAGGGAACGTGTGTAGGGGGCGTAGCCACTATTGAGCACGTGTGGAGGAAGGGGTCTGATTTGATGAACCAGACTGGGAACCAGGAGGAGACCAGCTGCCGGCGACGTGGTGGGAGATATCCAAACATCCACGCTTGAAAGTGATCCACCAAATGAGACCGGAATCTGTGGACAGCTTCAGGGAGGGTGGGGATGGGTCCGGCGATGGCATCCAAGACAATCGTGTGGATAGTCCACATGGCGATTGCAACCACCAGAGCACGAAGGGAGGGTGGGAGGGGGAGGCCATTGATGAAGCAAACATATCTCTTGACAGACTGAAGGGATGTGTTTGATCCTGGCCTAGCAGACGTTGGACTTCGCGCCATATTACTTTAGAGGTGGGGCACTTCTCCAGGCGGGGAAACAGCGTTCCATACTGGCCACACACGACACAGGATGAGTGTAAAGCATTAGAGCGCTCAGCTGTACGATACACCCGCCTCAGGCAGCGCCACACATGGGAGCGGACTTGAGGCTGCAACAGAGGATGGTGTGCGTATTTCCAGATAGTCTTTTGAGTCTCAGTGGAATAAGGGATGTCCATCATGTCCAGGTAGTCCACCCTGGATAGGACTTGGGGTCGAATGGGGATCACGCCATCATGGATGGGTAGCCCCTGTACCTCTTGTGTGAACTGAGGAGAGGGGCGGCCTCTTCGGGTTGTATGTCCACTAATACAAATTCTCCACCATGCACTTTGCATGGAGAGTAGGATTCGTTTGTAGTGGGTTTTGGTCCCGTGAGGACCTGTGGCTGATGTGTGTGATGCGAGGTATTTCATCAGGGAGTGGGGGTTTGATGGATTGTTGAGGCCCAAGGCTCAGGAGAAGTTGGAGCGGGCTGCGCGGGACCAGTGTTGGGATGGGAGTGTAGGAGCAGTGACGGCTGCAATCCAGGTGCCTAGGATCTTGGCGGCATGGGCTTTGAAGTCAAGTAGGCCCATGCCACCATGATGATGAGGGCCAAACATGACCTCTAGCCGTACTGGTGGAGGGCGGCCTGACCAAAGCCAACCTTGTAGCAAAGCATACAGGGATTTGAAGAAGCTTGGGGAGAAGGGGATGGCGTGGGCTCCAAACCAGACTTTGGATAGGAGCATAGAGTTGGCAAGAACAACCCTGCCAGTGAGGGTAGTAGGGTGGGCTCTGAGAGAGGCGATTCGCTTCGTCACGTTGTCCAGTATATGGCCCTCCATTACTGCTGACGCGTATCCTCCTGCCTCCAACCACACGCCCAGATGGCGTACCGGTCCTATGGTAGGTCGCGGCACAAAGGGGAGCACCAGTGGAGCGGTGTGTTTTGAGTTAGTAAGGCGTGGACTTGGGCGAGCAGCTGGGCTGGGTTGGGAACTACTTGCTGGGGCCCAGCAGTTCTGAAACCGACCAAGGAGGATGATTTCGGTTTTGGAGGCGTTCAGTGCCGCGTTGCTTACCCGGGAATATTCCTGGATGAGGGCTTCAAGCGCGCGTGCATCTTTATTATTAGGCACCCCCACCACGCAATCATCTGCAAATGCCATCATCTTGACTGGGGTTTGGCCTGGCACCTGGACCCCAGTGAGTTGGTCATTCACATTTCGCAGTAGTGGGTCAAGGCTGAAGTTGTATAAGAGTGGGCTCAGGGGGTCCCCTTGTCGCAGGCCCCTTTGAGGATGGACTACTTCCGTTAGGAAACCTGGGCCGCGCACAGCCATTGTTGCAGATTCTGTGAGCAGCATCACCCAGTTAATGAAGCGGGGAGGTAGGCGGAATTGTTGGAGGCAGGCCCTAAGGTATTCCCAGTTTACTCTATCATAGGCCTTTTGTTGGTCCAAGAATACAAGTGCCCCAGAGGCTGTGGACTGACACACATTAGCCACAGAGTGCACGTTATCCCAAATCGACCTTCTGGGGATGAAACCGAATTGTTCTGGAGAGATGGTGGCAGATGCTACAGTCCCTAAACGGTTAGCCATGATTTTTGTTAAAATTTTGGTGTCTGTGTTTGTTAGAGAAATGGGGCGCCAGTTGGCTAAGTCTAGCCTATCCCCTTTCTTGAAGAGTGTGATTGTAAAAGCCTCATGTCCTCCTGGTAGGAGGCGCATTTCCAACAGGCTTTGGTTGAGTGAGGCTAGCAGCAATGGGGATATGTATTTAAAATATTTTTGTAGAACTCATATGGAATGCCATCTGGGCCTGGGCATTTTCGGTTTGGTGCACCGTGAATGGTAGTCCATAATTTGTTCGGAGTAATTAAATTCATTATTTCTGGGTATTGGAAAATGGTGCAGATATGAGCTCTGTCGAGAAATTCCGCCATTTCGGCCAGCTGAATTGTTTTGGCTCAGTATAACTCAGAGTAATATCTTTGCATTTTGATTGCCACTTCGGCTGGTGTGTCCATGATAGAATTATCCAATCTTCGCACCTGTGTGCAGGCCACGCTCTGGTGTGGTGCAAAATTTTTTTTGAAGAAGTATGCGGTGCACTTGTCGCCTTTAGTGATGCGTGTGGCCCTGTATTGGACACAAACCCAATGTTTGTGTTGCCTTTCAAGTGCGTTGAGTTGGGCTGCTGCCTCCGCCCACTTCTGGCCCCATGCAGGGCTATATCCTGAGGCTGGAATATTGGACTCCAAGTGGGCCAATTCTGCCAGCGCGCGTGATATAACCGCCTATGTGGCTCATGAGCATCTGGATGAGAGATGGCGATAGTGGCAGATGGTGTCTTTTTTGAAAGTTGCCCATGTGGAAATGGGGTCCACGCAAAATGGTGCAACAAACGATTTTGCCAAAGTTGCCTCTTCCACCCACGTGGAAAATCCTGGTGACGCAAGCTCTGGGGGGCAGATTTTGCACCAATGTGGGGCCTTTGCAACTGTGACAGGTAAGTGGTATGTTATCAAGACCAGTCGGTGGTTGGAGAATTCCATTTTCGTTGTTTTGAAGTGGGAGATGTGGGGTTGGAATTTCGCCGGTGCTAGAATAAGGTCAATGCGGGTCATGGACCTTAATTGGCCGTTGTGGATGTGGGGACACGTCATGTTTTTGAGCAGTGGGGCATGTCGCAGCAGCGCATCCATTAACCCAAGGGTGGCTTTTAGAACGTGCAGTTCTACATGACCCTGTGGGGCGTGGGGTGAGGGCGGCCACCGGTCCGTTGGTGAGGTTAGCCAACAGTCCATGTCACCAATTAGGAAAGAATTGGGGGGTAGCGGGAGGGATTTGATTGACGAGAATAATTCCTGAAGCTCTTGTGCACCGTTTGGGGCATAAATGTTGACAATTGTGTGTGCAACATTGGCCCATGAGAAGGTGACAACGAGCACTCGGTCATTTAGGAATGTTTCTGAAGATGTAAATTTTAAAAAATTGTTTTTCCAAATTAGCATCCCACAGTGCTTCAACCAAAAGGATAGGGATGGTAGGAGCATTGTTTTCCAAACATCCTCAGAACCTCATGGACAGTGGGTTTCCTGGATGGCCAGGATATCCACGGGTAAATTATTTTGTAAAAAACTCAGTTTCCTAGCCTGGGACGGGGAGGCCTTGAGTCTGGCGATATTCAGCATCCCTATAGTGAAGGTTTCCCCCATCGCACCTTAGGTGCGAGGGGTGGGCCCCCTGGCCCACCAGCCTCTTCCAGGTCCCCACGGGCTTTCACAGCAGCGCGGGTATTAGCAGCAACGCTATCGGGGTTTTTGTTAATTTTTGTGGAAAGAGTCGCGTTGGCTTTGGCCTTCACTTTTTGTTTTCCCGACGTCAGACGAATTTTTTGCGGTGCGGATAAGTTTGGTGCACCGTCGAGTGGGGCAAAAAAATTTTTTTTGGTTGGGATAGGTCCCAAGTCAGTTTCAACTGGGGCTTGGGTGCAGTGATTGGGTGAGATCGAATCTCCCATTGGATCCTCAGATTGAGTGGCCCGTTTGGCTTGGGCCTCCCAATCTGATTGGGTGATGGATTCCCAAGTTGCTTCCGCCGCGAAGGTCTCCATGTCCTCCTGGCGTTGTGAGTGTGGGATGGTGGTGGTGACCTTGGCCGCTTCCTTGGCCGCGGTCCTATGGGCCTGCTTGGCCTTCTTCCACTCCTGCAGGGAGATGTGCTTTACCAATAGGTAGCAGCCTTGTGCTCCCCACGGGAAAGCCTCTTTGGTGCTTGCAGTTGGTTTGTAGTGCGCCTCTCCGCTGGCCATGGCCGCCGAGGGGTGCTCTTGGAATGTAACGCCCTCTTTAATGGGGCACATGTGTGCCTTATGGCCGAACGCATCACAGTGGGTGCAAATGGGGGGCGTGCTGTCCACGGTTACCCAGAATGGGTGGGTGGTGTGCCCTGCAATGTCAATAAAGGTGGAGTGCAGGATCTGGGTTAGGTCCTTCGCAATCTCCTCAGTTGGGGTCAGAACTGTGATGGCTTTGCCGGTGCACAGGTGTGGCATCAGCGTGAAATGTTGCATTTTGAAAGATTGTATTTCGCCATATATGGCGAGACCATATTTCAGGTGTTGCTCCAAAATGTCACGTTTTACCGTAGTAGGCAAAAAGTCAAACGTGAGAAAAATTTGGTTAGATTTTGTCCATCTGGTGCATTTAGTTTCAATGACCCATTGCCCTTCGGGGAGGTCGACCACTACGCACACTGCTGCAGCCTCATCTGCTGCTATTTTGCTTTCAAAACCTAGGTCCAGCCAACCGCGCAACATGGAGTGAGGTGCAACGTACACCGCGGTCAGGAAAATTTTGTGTACATCTTCACAAAATTTTTCCCATAGGGCCATTTTTTGGATGTCCAGATACACACGGACTCCGAATTCCACTGACAAAAGTGGCTGGGAATGTGGCGTATTGATGTACTGGTTGCATCATGCTTGCCACGCGAGTATCTCTGGGGAAATTGTGACCGCCAGTTTTTTTAGATTTTTTTCTATTCCGCTGGATTCTCCGGGGCGTTTTTGAACGTTAGAGGCCGCGGGCCTTCCGCCTGCTCCTCTTGCCTTGCTTGCCCAACTGCTCCCAGACATGGGCGCAGACTAATCCCCTCTATGAGATTATCAAACTAGATTTAGTCTTGAATTTAATGGGTTGCAAAAGTGTTTGCAACGAGAAAGAAAAGTTTTTCATGGCTCAATTAAGAATACTTATTTATGTTCACCTTTGTTATTTCTCTCATAACGTCTTGGCTTAAGTCATTCCTAATTCTTCTCTTGGAGAGCTATCCCATTAATTTTGAGATTAATTTCTCCAAAATTGGAGCCTAATGGATTGTAGAGTGCATAATGTTGACTTCCATATAAGTCTGACATCCCCCCTCTCATCCAGAACGTATGTCAAATTCTGAGTTGTGGTACCAGCAGCTTCTAAATAGTTTGTCTGATCAAGATCTTTGGCTCTTCCAGCAGATGAATCGGAATGCACTATGGAACCTCTTCTATGGTCCTTCCAGACTCATACACCTAGTCTGGCGCCAGCGGCTAGTACTTCCATTGAATTACTGGAAATAGTAACCAATTCTACTGAATCCAGGGTTGTGATCTTTTTTAACAACTCTCAGCCAATTCTTCCTCTGTCATCAATTCCAGAGTTGGATTACAAAACTCTCCTGGATTCAGCTCCTTTCACAGATGTACCAACCATCGTCATGGATGCTCCAGAGATTATGCCTTTTGCTCTTGATTGCTCTTTTCTTGATGGGTCAGACCTGCTTCCAGAGTTCCTCTTCTGACTTGGAATAATACTACAAACCCGCTGTCCTGGCTACCAAGCTCACCATTGGTAACAGTATTCATTTCGAGCTCCCCTACGCTGAATTACAGGCCCAAGTCACCGAGGCTTTGTTCCTAGTGCTGAATCCTTCTGATCTTGAGAACATCCTAGATTTGGATATCACCGCTTATGCTCTTTGTTTTGCCGGCCAAGTTCTTCAAAGTTGGTCCATGAAGCTTCCAGCCTCTCCCAGGTTTCACCATTCCCTTAGCTTCAGCTTCTGAGAAGCCCATAGTCAATGCTTGCAGGATGCCATTTTCTCCCTTCATGACTATCTCATCTCTGGCACTTCCTATCGGTATCTTTTGCTGATGGTGTTAGTAGGGGGCATGATTAGGCAACCCCATCAAGAATCCATTGTTTGCTGCCAGCCATGTCCAGTGTTCTTAATGTAGCCCATTGTCAGGCGCTCAAGACTAATCCTCCGTCTCCAGTACCATATTAGGATTACTTGGGGTTATTCACCAACTGCCTCTTTTTATACTGTTGCTTTACTCCCCACTCTGGGGCTTTGCGATTGGCTTCTTCTGACACTTCAATTTCCCTTACCCTAGTTGCTTTCTTGAAGGGATCTGCATCTGCTCAAAGAACTTGGTTTTGTGTAGGTCTAGCCCTAACTAGCGTCTAATATCATATTATTTTGACAGGCTATTCATTACTACTTTGATCCATCCTCCCTCCCCCAAGAGGCGACATAGGCGTAATCATCCCCATATCAAGGACAATCAATAAAAACAAAGATTAAAAAACTATATCGGTTTTTTTCTATGCATATTATAATCTTTTTTCCATATCTTATATCAATATTTTATTTTTATTCTTCTTTTTTCCATGGGACTTGACCTTGTTTCGGTTCATCAGTCCATATTTTTATTTTTTTTCCCCCAAACTGGGTCCTGGGTACTTAAACCTGCCAGTTTTCTATGGTTCAGAGGTCCTTTTTTAGACTTAAACATCTAGATTGGTTCAGATGTTCTTTTTTCAGAATTGACCTAATCATCAGGACATAACCAACTTAATGGTTCATCAGTCCTTTGGGAACTCTTTTAATTTTTTCATTAATCCATCGCTTCAAATACTTAGTAGGACTCGATTCACAACTCTTCCATCCAAGAGATTCTTGATGAAGTAGGCATCAGTCGCCATCTTAGCAATAACTTCAAATAGACCCAACCACAGTGCATATAATTTGTTTCTTCTTCTGAAACCATGCGTGTCACAAAATGCTATTCTTTTGCCTATTTGATATTCTGCTAAGGCTGGCCAGTTCTTATTGTCCATCAATTTCGCTCATATCCTTTTCTATAATGTAGTATCAAATGCTTTCAATTGCATATTGATTAAGTCATTTGTCAGTTGGTTCAAGTACTGTTTGGTACTCATCCCCGATGTTGGTTCCACCACTGAGTATAAAGTTGGTGGCAACGCGGCCTTCCTCCCGTATAACAACTCAAACAGCGTTTTCCCATTGACATATGATGACTGATATTATAGGCGAACGTCACCAAACTCAGGTATGTTCCCCATGTGGAAGTTCTTCCTGCGAGCAGCTTCCTCAGCGATGTGGCCAACATTCCATTCACTCATTATACCAGTACATTTATTTCTGGCTGGTAGGGTACTGACACAACTCCTCTGATCTCCATTATCTCATTCAATTGCAGGATCACATGAGATGTGAAGTCTATCCCATTATCACTAAGCAGGACCTGCAGACGTCCATGTCGATACACTACTTGATCCAGGATGAACTTTGCAGTTCTGGTAGCGTCTACTTTCTCCAGGGCCTTCATCTCAACTCATCTCATCAGATGGTCAATGGTAACTACTATGCACTTGACTCCCCCTGTGTTAATTGTCAACGGTCCCATTATGTCAATGGACACCATATGCCAGGAAAATCCAGGATGGACCAGTCATTATCCAATTGTATTCTTATGTGTCTTGTGCAGCTGGCACTCCACACAACAAGCTAGATAATCTACAACATTGTAGTTGATCGACTCCCAGTAGTTGTACTGGCAAATATGATCAGTTTTTTTATCAAGCCTCCATGCCCAACAACTTTATGAGCAGCCCAAATGATAGCTACTCTTTCTGAAGGCTTTGGGAATAATAACTGCTTCCCGTTAATCATCTTAAAAACTTGTCTATCCATGGTCTTGGTGTTTTCCATCGCTTTCCAAAGAGCACCTTGAATTTCTCAGGGCTCATTCCCGATTTCACCATTGACCATTCTCTGGAATAGCTCATCCGCCTGTGGGTATATCATCTGGACCATTGGTAACCGTGATAAGCCATCCACATTCTGGTGAGAAGCCCACGCTCAGTGGACAATCTCAGAATCATAAGCCTTTAGCTTAAGTACCCATCGGGCCAGTCATCCTTCTGGTTCTCATAAATTATGGAGCCAACGCAACAAAAAGTGGTCCATCAGCACTTTAAAGTGAATTCTGTGGATATACGCCAAAAACTGCTTACAGGCGTAAATGAACGAAAGGCATTCACACTCAGTTATGGTGTAGATACTCTCAGCCGCTGATAGTAACTACACCATAACTGAGTGTGAATGCCTTTCGTTCATTTACGCCTGTAAGCAGTTTTTGGCGTATATCCACAGATGTTCATCCCCAAGTTCATCTACTTGGCTTAGTATGGTGCCAATCGCCATCAATGAAGCATCGGTTTGTATAATAAACTTTTAATTAAAATTTAGATATTTCATAATTGGAGAAATAAAAAAACTGGAGTAGCTCATTAAAGGGTTCCTGGGCTTCTTCATTCCATAGTTGTCCTTTTTTCAGATCCTTCGACAAGATGGAATAAGGGCTCAGCTATTCAGGCAAAGTCCCAAATAATTCTTCTGTAGTATCTGACCACCCCAAAGAACACTTGGATGTCTCAGACAAACTTTGGAACAGCCATATGTTTTATGGCTTCTATCTTCTGGGCTTGCGGCTGCAATCCACTAGCGTTGATTGCGAATCCCAGATATTCCAACTCTTTTTTGAAGAAGTGACACTTCCTCATCTTAATCTTCAGGTTCGCCATGGACAGTCGCTTGAATACTTCTTCCAAGTGGTGTAGGTGATTAGTAAACGTCCTAATGAACACATTGATA
>JAKSZP010009725.1:0-62869 GCA_022478985.1 Massospora cicadina
TGGACTTAGGGTGGATACTTTCTTACATGGGGGAGAACTATATAAGTGGATCGGTGATATGACGTTGAGTTTCCCCTAAACCTTTGGCCAGACCTGCGATTGTTATGGATGCTCATCAGGCTGCAGGTCACGGAGGATTGCGTAAAATGATAAAGTTTTTGTGACCCCAAAACTACTGGGAGAGCATGCATTACAATGTATAGAAAATGGTTAGTTGTTGCCATCAGTGTCAAGTGGAAAAACCATTCCACAAGAAAACCACATACCAGCTGGTTAAACCCCTTTTTGCATGGCACACCATTTCCATTCATGTAGTGGGACCCTTGCCAACTAGCGCCAATTGATTCAAGTATATTATCATTGCCATTGATCAAGTTACTCGATGGGTGGAGGCCAGGGCCATTAATGACTTGGGCGCAGTTACCAAGCTAAGTTTATTATGGAGTGTGTTATAAAGCAACATGGCTGCCCACAATTCATTTTAATAGATAATGGTACCAATTTGACTTTGCACATTCTGCTGAAGTTGAATGAGTTGATGGTGATCCACGGGGTTTTGACCACCCCATATCATCCAGAATCTAATGGAATGGTGGAGCATGTTAATGGAACCCTAGTGAACATACTCCATAAACTGGTAAAGGATTGACCCTCAGAATGGAGCGCCCTTCTACCTACAGCTGTGTTCGCATATAATATTAGCTATCATTTGTCCACTGGTAAGAGCCCATTCCAACTGTATGGTTAACATCCAGCTCTGCCTGCCTTTCTTTACTCGTGTGTGGAGGATACTGGTGGGGTGGACCCCCAGCAATACTTGAATACTCTTACAGATACGTTGATCAAGCTGCAAATGGAAGCCTACTCTACCAGTTTGGCTAAGAAGATTTGCAGTCAGGCAGCTGATCAGAAGAGACAAAGCAGACTTCCGTTGTTCGCTGTAGGGGACCATGTTTTAAACCACAATCAGCATGGTTTTGGGAGGAAAAACAAGCTCTCCAGCATCTGGGTCAGTCCGTTTAAGAAAATTGAGAAAACTGGCATGGATGTCTACACCATCAAGGAACCCGCGGGGGGTCAGATCATCAACTGAGTTCACATGAAGTTCCTATGAGCATACAAACAGTGAGAAATATTGTCCAGTCAAAGGGGGGTAATGTTGGGAAGTTAATATGAAAGGACAATACTCTAACCATATGGCGGATCATAGGGGGTATCAAGATGAGCCTTGAGATTGACAAAAAGAGGTATATGAATAATATTCAATTGAAATTTTGACCTATTGGAAAGAATGGGGAATTACACTAAGATTTGGTATAATTAAGAGTTAAAAATAAAAGAGGAAAATGATTAGAAGACTACCAAGCTGAAGATGCATT
Source organism: Massospora cicadina (assembly GCA_022478985.1). NCBI lineage: Eukaryota > Fungi > Entomophthoromycota > Entomophthoromycetes > Entomophthorales > Entomophthoraceae > Massospora > Massospora cicadina. Next base: position 1,380 of record JAKSZP010009725.1, read on the forward strand.
TGGCTTGGGGAATCAATATATAAAGAGTTACATGGAGGATTTGATGGGGACTTCTTTTGGAAATTAGGTTGTTGCAGGGAGGTTTTCATATTAAGTAAAATAATAAAGGTCAAAATAATGGGTGTCTCAGAATTTTAACCAAATAATTCCTTCCAATAGTATCTTAATTAGGGGTTTTGGTTAGTTGGGTGGTATTGTTGGCTAATCACCTAGTTTGATACTATTTAATGATATAAAAATATTAATCATTTTAGGGTCAGCGGATTCCCAGTTCAGCACTACCATCAAATTAGGATTGTGGAAATTACCAGTGAAATGCTGCTGTATTAAGTTACCAGCATCTAATAATTGAAATAGCTAACTTTAGTTTGAGTGAAATTCCGGTGGAAAGCTGCTGTATTCAGTTACCAGTATCTAATGAGGATTTCACTAATTATAGCTTGAGTTGGCAAAATCTTATCCCTGCGCCAACTGCCATAAGAAATAATTTTGGGATTTTCTGATGGAAAGTCGATATATTTGTTATCAATCATTTAGGAAATTGCAAATAATTCGGAGCACTGGCGACTCATGCTAAGGATAATCAAAGTCCTATTTATGTAGAATTTATATATGAACAACCAGCAACTTATGCTGAGGATGGATTGACCTAATATTAGTAATTTGGTGATCAGTTGAGCAGATCTGAAGAGTGAATCACTATGAATTATGAATAAAAGTTTACAATCTGATAGAGGTTTGGAATCTAGAAGCTGATGGGTTTTATGGCAGATGATTGGTCAAAGAGCACTTGAACACAGTAGCCCTGGAAGTAGTATAAATAGTGATTCATTCCCTCCTAATAAACATCTCCTTGCACCATTCTTACTTTTACTTTATAGTGCTAAGACCTGTGGGGTAAAAGTAGATAGGTTAGGGATCCCAAATAGGTGCAGGTAATCACGCCAAGGGGTTAGCTGGCGCTGCTGGCCCCAATGCCAATGAAGGCGAAATAGCAAAGGGCCACCAGTCTTAATACTGGTTGGCCTGGCACACTAGCGGAGCCCAAGGTCAATTTCATGACAGGGTGATAGATCCATGTAAAAGTTTATTAGTTTTTATTAAAAATTGGTGCTCTTCATATCATCTGATTTGGTTACCCAGTGGCTATTACCCTGTGCAAACTGACTTGGCAGAATCAAGACTATACACTAAGATTTAACAGGAGTCTTCTTGAGCAATGTGCTAGATGGTGTTTGAGAGAGCCTAGCGTAGGAGGGAGCTTACCTAATACTTGTGGAGCGCTATATATTAGAGATGGTGTGGCCCTGAGGGACCAGTTGCATCTTCTACAAAATATAAAATCAAATAAAAAAGATTGTTTACTAACAAAGAAATATTTTTTATTAAAAAATTATCAAAGTATTGATCAGGATTATGAGCTCAACCAGTGAGCTTGGCGTAGTATTGGCGTTGTTCTCAGCCCTTTTACTGGTCCAAGACCCTGCTGTTGATGTGCAGCGTCATGGGGACAGTGGTGCGGGAATACGTGGAAATGACAAGGCATGGCAGGAGGGTTCAGGGATGGGCTTTGGTGGATCTGTCCCTAGTATGGTTAGTAACGTGGCTCATAAAGTCCTATTTGTTCGTTGAGTATGGGTACAAACCCACCCGTTACATTAGATGCAACGCAAACACTTTTCTGTCAGTTTTGTGGGGGATCCAAGAAGAGGTTTGGCTCCAGGAGGGGAGGAATGGTACCACCATGTGTTAACGGCTGTGATGGTGAGCTTCTTGCTTACATTTGTTTTAAGAGAAGTGGTTTGAGTGTGTGGTATAAGACCTGCTAAGATGGAGGAATGCCAGGGAGGTCCTACATCTCCAAAAGGTCGGGCTGCTTTGCCCATGGAAGCTTTGGAGAAGATCCACCAAGTTGTGTTTCAGATCCATTTTCAGGCACAGTTGGTTCAAGAAACAGGTGAGGAGACCCCCTTCTCATTTCAGATTGTGCAAATCGTGGAGGCACTACCCCAGAACTGGCTGGGTGGGTGCAAGAGTTGGTTGAGGAGCTGGTCGCCTTCCCAGATCCATGAATGAGTGTGTTAATTGGATTGATAGGGCGGCCTGCCAGATGAGGCGCAGGATGAAGCATGGTCAGCTTTGTTGACAGTATGTCAGGGCTGAGGTTTGGTGGAAAAATATGGGTAGATTTTCTGCCCATTGGCAAAAGCAGCGAAAATATTGGATTTGCAATCATCATGAATGTTTAGACAAGGGCTGCAAGCAGATATGTTAGCCGCCATGGCAGCTGCTAAAGTTCAGACTTTGTTGGCGGAGCAAATTGCATTGGCGGCGCAAGTGGAGAAATAATTAGCTTTGTCACGTAACCAGTGAGAAGATTTGATGTCCCTGGGAAGAGTCCAGTCGCCTGGTGTGGCCAGCAGAGGACGAGGAGGTTGGCAGGGATCACCCCAGAACTTCGGGAATATCCAAGAGGGATTCCGCCAGGGAAACGGTGAGGAGTCAGGAAGAACAGGCCAGGGACCCGGGAAGAGTTATAGTCCCAGACCTAGCTGACCTGCAAATTTGCAATCTGAGAATGCTACAAACACTAAATCTACTTCTTCGCTTTATCTTAGGTTATTTATTCTGGTGGAGTTATACTTTCATGGTTAGACAGAGAAGGTGCCGGCCCTGGTGGATATGGAAACTGAGGAAAATTATGTGGAGTTCACCTTAGCGGAACGTTTAAAGCTGGAAATGAGAAGGGGGCCTGAGGTAGTGTTTTCCAATGTTTCAAGAAGAGCCCCATTGTGGCATTTGGAGCCCCTGACTGTTGTTTGGCAGAACCCATTTTGGTTGAAGAAGGGTTTCTGTGCAATCAGGAATCTAGTCTATCCTGTGGTACTGGGATGTGATGGTGGCATCTTTTCCAGCTAAAGATTGATTTGTTGCATTAGATGATTACATCAACGTTGCAGATTGGGCCTAAGATGAGATGGAATATGTAGGTTGGGGACGATGTCCCAGGTGGATGCAGGAGCTTGGGGGGATACAGGAGGTGGAATTACCAGCTGAGTATAGCGACTTCATTGATGTATTTGGTCCCATCAGGAGTTCGCCTTTTTCCCTATGGGCTCTTTCACATTTTCATTCCAGTTCAAGGAGGGGATGGAGCTTCCCAGGGGATGCCCGGTATATGCTCTTAATGAACAGGATAGAGAAGCATCGGAGGGCCATGTGGAATCAATGTTAGACAAAGTTTTAATTGAGCCCTCCATGTCTCCAGTGGTGTCACCTGTATTGCTGGTGCTGAAAGTGAGTGGCGGGTTATTCCCATGTGCGGATTTCTGAGGTTTAAACGTGATCATGGAGCCTGATCTGTATCCAATGCCCTTGTTGAAGGTATTCTTCTGATGGTTAACAGATGCACAGTGTTTATAATGCTTGACCTCATGGATGCGTTTAATCAGATACCAGTGAGACTGGAGCACCAGCAATACACAGCGTTCAAGTGCCACCTAGGGGCGTACCAATATCACGTGATGCCATTCAGGCTGAGGAATGCCCTGTTGGTGTTCCAGTGGATGATTGACCCTGTCCTTGGAGGAATGATCAGTTAATGCTGCACCGCTTATATGGACAATATCCTAATATTCTCGCAGTCCCAGGAGGAGCATGTACAAGATGTACAGAAGCTTTGAGGGCAATTGGCCATATTGGTTTAAGGTTGAAGCCCTCCAAGTGTGAATTCAACCAATACTTCAGCAATATTCCTTGGCAACATGGTATTCCAGAATGGATTGAAGGTGTGTCTGGATAAGCTACGGCGGTGCAGGCATGGAAAGCCCCCATGGATCAGATGGGGGTGCAAAGCTTTTTGGGAACATTGAACTTCCTTCTTTCATTTGTGAAAGTCTTTCCCAGATGGCCTTACCACTCATGCATTTAACCCGGGACGTCCCGTTCATATGGGGAAAGGAAGAGGCATGGGCATTTAAGTTACTGAAGGGTAAGTTACTTACCGCACCTGTATTGGCCCATCTGGACCCCAGGAAACCATTTGTGGTCAAAACGGATGTTTCAAATTACACTGTGGGGGCGGTACTTCTTCAGGAAGGGAAGACAGGTTGAAACATCCCATGTGTTACTTCAGCCATAAGTTGCTCCTAACAGAAATTAACTACCCAATATATGATAAGGAACTGTTGGTGGTGATAGTGTCCTTGTGAGAATGGCAACATCACCTGCTCTATGCCCGGCATCCTTTCGTTATCCAGATGGATCACAAAGCATTGGAGTACTATTGTAAACCCATAAATATGAACCAGCAGCAGGCCAGATGGCATGTGGAACTGGTCCATTATAATTTCCAGGTGGAGTACAGTCTGGGAGTCTCAAATGTCCTGGCAGATTGGTTGAGTCAAGATGGGGTTTTTGTATAAGAAGGAGGAATTGGAGGAGTTTGACATAGCTCTGATGTTCTGACTGGTCCAATTTGCAATGTTGAAGGATAGGGGAAGTGTGTTGGGGGAGAAAGTTTGTCAGAAGAAGAGGAGTGCAGAATTTACCTGGAGACTGAAAGCCGAGATGATGGAGGGTCAGCAACACAGGTACCATGGGATTTCATGAAGAGGGTTGGGGTGCTATACTACAATTCTCGCATATGGCTGCCTAACCCATCATTACAATGGGAGGTAATCCAGGATTCTCGTGATCATCCGCTGGTGGGTCACTGGGGAGTGGAGAAGACAGTGGAATTGGTGCAGTGGGAGTATTTGTGGCCAGGCCTTCATAAAGATGTCCAGAAGTACGTGCAGGAGTGTTTGGTATGCTCAAAGATAAAACCATCAAGAAAACTGCCATTTGGTAAGCTAAATCCGCTGCCAATACCACGAGCCCCTTTGAGTTTATTAGTGTCAAGTTTATAGTGGTACTCCCAAAGGTGCAGGGGAAGGACGTAGTTATGGTGGTCGTAGATAGACTTACCAAATATGCTATGTTCTTCCCAAGTATCGGGAGTTTTTTGTTAAAGGATGCAGTGAGAATTTTCATTGATGAGGTGTTCTCCTGACATGGATTACCTGAGGAGATCATTTTGGATGGGGGCCACAATTTGTTTCGAAATTCTGGTCAAGTCTACTGGAAAATTTGGAAATCAGGCCTGGCCAGTCCTTGGCGTACCATCCACAATCTGATGAATAAACGTAGAGAATAATCAGATACTCAAGCATTATCTCTGGCGTTACATGTCTTCAAGAGAGTGTCTGTAACTCTCTCGTTCCCAGTAAGGTGATGTGGGATGCAAACCCACACTGCTAGGGAACTATACATTAGGAGAATGGGAAACAAGGCACCTCGAATGGTGCCTATGCAAAAGGTACCCAAGGCAAGGGTGTAGAGCGTGACATATAGTACCAGGTAAGCGAGAAACAACATCGCTTGAGTGGACCCCAGAGGGGAGTCCATAATAAAGTGTAACTCAGTGCCAGTAGGCTTGGGTGCCTTAATCTGGTGGGGACCTGAGCGGCCCAAGGGATCACCTGGGACTTTGGTAAATTGTGATAGGAGGAAGTGGCCCACATAGTTGTAGACCTCCTCAAAGAGGTCCGCCACCAAGTTCACCCAAGGAGCCATAAGTAAAACGTCGAATAACGGATAAATTTATTTTTAAAAAGGTCAACCAACAAGGAATGTTGGTTGCAAAAAACGTATTTAAAGTGGTTCAGGGGAATTAAGTTCTGCGGAAGTGTGCCCAAGCCTTGACATTACAATAAACAAACGCTTCCATCCGTTTTTGTAAAGTACACCAAAAGTGCTTTACTCGAGTGATTGATTGAAGCTGTATTTTACCCAAGATAAAGATTTCATAACTTGAAAAGGATTTAAACCCTCGTTCTCCAATTAAACAAATTGAACCATCTTCATTTGCTATGTAGATCGTTTGCTTCAGTGCCTGGGTTGAGATAAGGGGCTGGGCGTTTTGCACCCCATTAGTACCAACCTGGGCATGCTTTGCTTGCACCCAGCATTGGTCTAAGGTGTGTTTCAGGTCAGGAAGAGCCTGAAATTTCACCTTCTGGGCTTCCTGTCGCCCAGACTTATCTTTGGCATTAGTTCCCACTATTAAGTCATCCAACCATGACATTACCCTCTCCTCCTTCTTGGTCTCCACCCCCCTCCAGGGGCGTTAGCTAAGGAAGAAGTTTTTATGTGCTGTTGGCAACTTCATAGCAGCATCAGCTGGCTTAGGACTAGATCCTGCAGCCTCAGTAAAACGATTATGGAATGATTCAATCAGGCTTTGGGCATGTACACAATCCTGTGCTGGCACCCAACTGTTCTCAGCTGCGTCAAACCCCTTCCAGGATACCAGGTACTTGAGACGTCACTTAACCTGGTGGGAGGCTACTATTTCCTCCACTTCCCATTCTGGCGCCCCATCCACGAGATAAGCCTCAGGAGTTGCAGGCGGGGGCCCTTGAATAATGTCAATTTTCTCTCATGATAGATGGAGAAGATCTAGAATGCGGAGGGAAGATCCAACTGGTATTAGGCATGACCCACCTTTCTAACTACACGGTAAGGACCAATCCTCTTTGGACCCAGCTTTTTGCATGACTGCTTGATAGGGATATTGCGAGCATCAAGCACTACGAGATCCCCTTCCTTGTACTCTGGACCCACTTGGCGCTTTCCATTGGAGTTCTCCTTATAAACTAGCATTGCGTCTCCAAACTTGTGGACACCCCCTGATGGACCTTCTTGAGGGTCTTAGAAAAGTCCACCACCGCTTCCACTTTGGAGCCACATCTGGGCTCCATGTTAAAAGCAAGGTTAAAGCCATGGTTGGCAAAAAAGGGTGAACAACCAATTGATGAATGCAAAGTGTTGTTGTAGCTAAACTGGGCCATGGGAAGATGAGAAACCAAATATTAATGGTCTGCGGCGGTGTAACAACGCATAAATTGTTCCAAGCACTGGTTTACTCGCTCAGTCTGCCCATCTGATTAGGGGTGCTAGGCAGTCAAATGGCAGGGGCGAATCTGAAGAGCTTTACACAACTCTTCCCAAAAGACGGAGGTGAACTGGGGTCCCCAGTCACTAATGATTTCTTGAGGAACCCCATGAAGTTCAAATACATGGGCGACGAAGAGCCTGGCCATTTCAGCAGCAGTTATGGTCGTTCTGCAAGTAATAAAGTGGGCGAACTTTGTAAAGTGGTCCGCCACCACTATGATGGCATCATACCCATCCGAAATGGGTAACTCCACAATGAAATCCACTGATAGAGAAGCCCAGGGCCCTTCAGCCTTTTGGACTGGTACTAGCAACCCTGCTAAAGGTTGCTGATTGATTTTCATTTGGTTGCAGATCAGGCACTCTTTATAGTACCTCCCTACCTGAACAGGCAAGCCCTTCCAACTGAAGTGCGTCATATCAACTCCAATGTCTTTGCTTTCCCAGGATGACCAACGGTGATTCCGTCATGATGGTCCCTGATGATCTCTAGGCAGTGGTCCATCAGGAACCCATAGGCGCCCTTTAAACCATACCATCTCATCCTTCACGTGATAACCCCTGGATAAGTCCTCCTGATTCAGGGCGCTCTTAGCGAGAACAATAGTATATTTGGCCGATAACAGCTGAGAAAGAACTACCTTTCTGAACATACTTATTCTGCTGCATTTTCCAGGGGTGCAAGCGCTGGAGTATGGACCATGGAATCAGGAAGTTGAGGCAGAATCATACTCGGTGGAATCATTAACCGGGTGTTGTGAATTTCTACCTCCTTTGGATTGGGAGCCAAAGCAGGGTTGCAGCTTAAAGCATCCGCCAAACCATTCTCCTTCCCCTTGGTGAACTCATAGGAAAATGTAAATAGGGCAAGGGTCTCATGCCAGCGGGTCTGACGTGGTGTTAGGACATGAGGAGCACAGTAGTACAACAAGGCTCGATGGTCTGTGCGTACCCAGAATGGTTGGGAGGAGCCATGTAAGTGGTGACGCCAATAAATCAGCGCCTCCACCACTGCTAATAACTCCTTATCATATACGTCGTAGTTTAACTCATGCAGAAATTTTTCCTAGAAAAATATCCCGCTGGATGCTCAGACCTATCTTCACCCACCTGTAACAGGGCAGCCACAATGGCAAAGTTGGAAGCATCTGAGGACACAATGAACTCCTTGGCAGGGTCAACATGGCGAAGGATGGATGTGGATAACAGGGTGCACTTCACCGCTTGAAAATCATCATCCAAAATGGAGGACCACTGAAGCACCTTGGATCCGCTGGCCTTATATAAGGATGCTGCCACCTCAGAGAGATTGGGCGTGAACTTTTTGAGGAACGTACACGTCCCCAAAGAGCTCCTCAATTCCTTGACTGAGTTGGAGGTGGGCCATTCGCAAATAGCATTCTCCTTGTCTGGAGTTATCATATGGCCTTGGTCAAAAATGACGTTTCCCAGAAAAGTAACCTAGGACTTGAAGAATTCACATTTACTAATCTTGAGTGTAAGGTGAGCGTCCCTCAATCTCTCCATCAATTGTCAAAGGTGTACTGCATGTGACTCCTGATCAGGGAAAACACCAGGATATCATCCATGTAGCAAATGCGAATACCCCCAACAAGTCCCCCAACGCAGCATCAATGCGGCGTTGAAAGATGGCAGGGACATTCTTAAGTATAAAGGGCATGACCCAGAACAGAAAAAACCTTTTCTGGTGCAGAATGCGGTTAACCACTTCTGGCCCTTCTTTATCCAGATTTAATTAAATGCATTGAGGCAATCCAACTTGGAGAAAACTTTTGCCTTTTCTACATAACGTGTGTAATCTAGGAATCTAAAGGGATGGGATGAAGGTCGGGTACATTCACATTGTTTAAATTTCCATAATAGACACAAGGGCGTAAAGTTCCATTGACATTCTCCACAAAGAGAAGTGGGGAGCAGACAGGGGAGGTACGCTATAAGATGGCACCTTTAACCAACTGCTCCTTCACCCACACATCTAAAGCCTCTTCCTCCCGGACAGTCAATGGGTATATGGGGAAGAAATACGCACCATATCCACAGTGAGTTTAAACTCACGATTAAACTCGGAATGATCTGGTAGTGTACTAGCTGAAGCTGCATCAAAAGAAGATGCCAACTCCTCCAAACAGGAAGGTAGGGAAAGTCCCACGGAGGGCTTCAGCAAAGGGGCAAGATAAGGAGTGGGAACATTGGGCTAATGGGGTAATTTCCCTGGACATTATCCTCAGACAAAGGAACAATCAACTAATAACCATTTATCAAAGAAATTATAGAGTGTTTTCTTTCAAATTAGTCCTGACGTCAAACTTACGCACCACTCTACACCCAAAATAATGAGGAACAAGAGGTTTCTGATAGCTTGAAACTGATCATACAATAGATAGGAGCCCACTTGGAAGTCAACTAACCCCATGACGTTCAGTGTGGGGATACCCTGAGAAGCCCCACCTCTAACCATACCACCTGGTGAGTAACTCAACTCAAGGTAGTCAGCAAGGTCTAGGTCAATAAAATTATTTGAGGCACCGGTATCCACTAAAATAGTTGTACTGAACTTTCCAAAAGAGGATGTAAGGGTAGCAGTCAACAAGAAGTATCCAGAATGGGATTTATTCAAAGCAGAAAACGCCACTATCTCACCCAAAAATTCTTCCTCTGGCTTAAACAAGCCCTCAGGGTATGTTTTGGAATCATAGAAGGGGGAGGGAAAGTGGACCACTCTTACTACTGAGGCCACATATCCCACCCCACCTTCTGCAGGGGCATATTTATGATTATATTTAACATGAAGCTCCTTTTCCACATCCTGAGTGCCCCAGGTCATGGTAGGGATCAAATGAGGGTTCTCAGGGGTAATCTGATAAACCGGAATAGGGTCCTCATCCAGGCCATATGATCTTATAAATAGCTCATTTTGTGAAAAATTGCTTGCGTTATAAAACTTGTTTTCAGGCTCCCACAAACCCACACCAACTCTGATGGTTCGGTGGGCTATGTTATTCAGTGCCATCACCCCCAGGCCCCAAACCAATACATAAGCATGCCCCTCAGAAATGTGATGGGGAGAAATAATGTTATCAGGGTCCCATTTTTGGATAAATTTGGGTCTGTACCCTCCTAAATCCTCGATTTCCACCGAGATGGGGAGGAAATCAGTGGGGAGCACCTCACAATTCAAGAGAATATCACTAGTCAGAGATGAGGTATTTATAGGGATGACCATGGGTGACATCATAGTGGCGGAATTGGCTGACGCTTTTATTCTAGACTCGAGGTTAGAACCCTGCTCAGCTTTGAATTCTTCAAAATTTGAAGGTTTGAAAAAATAAGATTACCTCGTTGTGAAGGGCATGCTCAATTTTTTCAGTTCCCATGTTTATAGGGGCTGGGCCAGGTGCAATCATGATGGCCAAATCACGTGGCCCCTTCCAGGTTGGGGAGGAGAAAAACTTAAAGGGCTTTAATCAGAAGATCAAAGTTGGAAGGGGGTGACAACCAAGTTAGGGAATTACGCACAGAAAGGTCCATGGAAGAACAGATAAATGGCATTTTCATGATGTCGGGCAGAATAAAGCCTGGGCTTTTACACAAAATTCATTAAAATATAAATTCACCATCTGACCCACTTGTCTCAACGAAAAGAACTCAAAAAGGATCGGAAAGATGCTGCGTCAGGATGACGTTGCACCAAGACATGCTCCAAGCCCTCCACGGATTGCTACAAGAGCGGATGTGCATGTTATGGCAAAAACCCAGTTGGCCGCTTCTGGAGACTGCCAATACAACAAATCTACTCCTCATAAAAGTGGATGGGAACTAGATAAGTTGTTATCTCCTAAGGAAGGTTTTGGCTCAAGGGTAGCCAAGGCCTATTGAATTTTGGAGTAGATCTTGGGAGAAAGGTGGGGAATCATGACAACATGATCAAAAAAGTTGAGACCACCAGGTATGAACAGGAAGGGTGGGCACTTCCCAATGGGTAGTTGCAAGAATAACGCCGAGATGCACCAAAACAAAACCAAATGAGAAAACTGTGGTGAACACCATCATGGTAGTGAAAAACGGCCAGCGCACCCAGTTTACAAATAACGAAAGTCCCAAATGGATAATTTCCATGTATGTAAAATAAAAGGGTTGGTCAACTAATGTCAAGAGAGTGTCTGTAACTCTTTCGTTACCAGCAAGATTATGTGGGATGCAAACCCACACTGCTAGGGAACTAGTCATTAGGAGAATGGGAAACAAGGTGTCAGGGCAAAGCCTGACATGAAAGATATCCCTGATATATCAGTTCTTATTGATAGAATATATGATATATGTAATCAGCTTAAACAATTGAAGATGATAGCAAAATCACATAGCAGATGAATAATGAGTCAGACAAGTCAATTCAAGCCTATCAAATTTGAATCAAACATTGGAACACCTGGGGCCAGGTCTTAGTAGTCCTAACTAGGCAGTTGACTACTAGTCTAAGCTTTGATTATCTAAGACAGAAAGAGCCTAAAGAATCTAAAGCTAGATAAGAATCAAGTAAGCCCTAAAGCTAGTTCAATTAGTCTGAAAAGTGAATATAAGCTGAATATTTCTAAAATCATTCCTTGCAGTCAATAAAGTTAAGATGCTTCTAAATACTTATTTGATTTATCTGCTTTTGATCCTTAGTAAAGTACAAGGATCTTTATTATCAAGCATATATCAATTAAACAACTCTGAAAATCCAAATAATTCCTCTAACTCAATTTCACAATTACCCACTGTCACTGGTATCTTGGCCCTAACAGGGGTTGGTCTAGCTGAAGCTCTACAACCTATATTAGGGCCCAACAGACCCTTTATTCACAGCTATTATATTTTTCATCCGCATCCTTCCCTTGTTATACTGGACTCTTAGCTCAGGCATGGCAAGTTCACGAGTTGCTATGCCAGACTGGGTTAAAGATATTCCAGTCCCTGACAAATTGACTGCCAACCAAACAAAATATTACCACCTTTTCCTTATGCTACTAGGCGCAATAACTGTATATATATTGTTAAAGGCCTATAGTAAAATTAAGGCGCGCTTAAATTTTTCTGAGTCTCAATCAGATAATCTAACAAGGAACTCAGAAAGACCCAGCCAAGTGCAGACTGTGACAGTAGCTAATCATACTATTCCCTTTAGCTCCACAGTAAACTTTCCTGAAAAGTTGACACTCTCAACTATAAAGGAAGGACTGGCTTTATTAAGTGCACAATTCAAAATCTACCCCAACACTTATCACAATGATGCATGCAAAGTGATGGCAATAGGTTCCCAACTCACTGGGGATGCACTTAGTTGGTTTGTAAAGGCTCTTGAAGAAGATGAAAGTCTATGCACTGATTATGAGTCTTTTAAAAGTCGAATTTTAGCTGCTGCAACACCAGCTGGATCAAGATTACAAGCACGTATAGCTCTACTGAAGCTAAGACAGGAAGATCAAGCTATGGAGGATTATACAAAAAATTTTTGATGCGTTTCATAAAGCTGATTTAGATTCTGAGATGGGTTCACTTCTCTTTCGCCAAGGCTTAAATGACTTTTGGACAGAATTGGTTAGACATCATCCAATCACTATGCCTCTTCAGGATTTAATTGAGACCACAACAAATCTGATGATTGAAGCACCTACTAATTCAAACAAAAATAAGGAAAAGAAACTTATCAGAACTAACTATCAACAACGTTGGACCAAAGAAAAGCTATGTTATAATTGCCACAAGCCTGGTCATTATGCAAATGAATGCTCAGTAAAAACAGTTTCTGCTAAATCTCCATTAAAGAACAATGTTCAGCCTTATCCTATTTTATATGTAGCTCTAAGCCATGATGAATATAAAGAATATACAGAGGCTTTAATAGATACAGGCGCATCTAGAAATTTCATCTCTGAGAAATTACTAGAAAGTTTAAAATGTACAAAAGGAATTGAATTGCTTGATGTAACTCTTGGGAATGGGGAGATTATCAACACCTATCGTTCTGATCAGCCCATTAGGCTTCATATTGGTTCCTATACCTCAGATGTTGAGTTCTGGGTGCTTAAGGAAACTACTCAACCAGTAATACTTGGATATAACTGGACATGTCAGATGAAACTTCAGTACCAGTATGAGAATCATGCCGTTGTTGTTAGCTTTAATGGGAAAAAGGAAATTTGGCCTTTGATTAAAGCAAGATGCTCTGGGCTGTTAATTGCTGATACTCCAATTATAGAGTTGGAGGCCTGTAAAGCAACTATTCCTAAGTACTTAAGGCAATGGGCTTCAGTTTTCAGCGAAGAGGAAGCCAATCAACTACCCCAGCATAGCCTATTTGATCATGCAATAGACTTGGTTCCAGGTAAACAGCCTACTCATGGCCCAATCTACAGCTGTAATCAACGGGAACAAAAAGCTTTGCGAGAATACTTAGATACCATGCTAAGCAAAGGTTTTATCAGAGTTTCACGATCCCCATGCTCATCACCACTTTTATTTGTGAGTAAGAAAGATGGAGGTTTACGTCCATGTGTCAATTACCAGAAGCTTAATGATATCACTATAAAAAACAGGTATCCCTTACCTGATGCAGACCACCTCAGCGACCAATTTTCTGGGGCAACAATATTTTCAAAAATTGATCTTAGAGATGCATTTAATCAAATCCGAATCAAAGAAGGAGATGAGTGGAAAACTGCCTTTAAAACAAGATTTGGCCTGTATGAATATCTTGTAATGCCATTTGGTTTATGCAACGCACCTAGCACATTCCAACAGATGATCAATACTGTACTAGGAGGCTACATGGACCAATTTTGTGTTGCTTACCTAGATGATATCTTAGTATACAGTAAGTCCAAAGAGGATCATCTCAATCATCTTCAACTAGTATTTGAGAATTTCAAAAAATTTAATTTGCATGTTAAATTATCAAAATGTGAGTTTGCACAAGAAGAAGTAGAATTCCTTGGTTATGTTGTAGGCAAGAACGGGTTTACAATGGCACCAAGTAAAGTTGATGCTATTACTTCTTGGCCTACACCAACTAGCAGAAAGGAGGTGAGAAGCTTCTTAGGTTTAGCAAACTTTTGCAGAGATTTTATAAAAAATTTTCAACAATTGCATTACCTTTAACGCAACTCACCTCTGATAATGTAACTTTTAAATGGTCATCAAAGGCAGAAAGATCCTTTAATGACTTAAAGAAAGCGTTTACTACAGCACCAGTTTTAGCAATGCCAGACTATGAGAGGCCATTTGTGGTTGAAACTGATGCCTCTGGATTTGCACTTGGAGGTGTTTTACTACAGGAGGGGGATGATAATAGGCTTCACCCTATAGCCTACTACTCAAAGAAGTTTATCCCAGCTGAATGTAATTACCCCATTTATGATAAAGAGATGTTAGCCATTGTTCAGACCTTGAAGCATTGGAGAAGATACCTATGTGGGGCTAAACATCCAGTTACCATTCTGACTGATCATAAAAACTTAACTTACTTCTTCTCTCCTCAGCAACTAAATCAACGTCAAGCCAGATGGGCTCTCACTTTAGCTGACTATGAGCTAGAAATTGGTTATAAACCAGGAAAAATTAATGTAGTCCCAGATGCTTTAAGTAGAAGATCAGATCTTATCCCAGATGAAGGGGAGATAGAAGACTACAATACTCAAGTCTTACTAAAAACAAACAGAAAATCAGATCAACTTTCTCACCTTGTCTTAGTAAAATGGGAGGATGAATTGATCAAAGCCCAGGAAAAAGACACTTTTTGCCAGAAAATCATATCTGATTTAAAGAATAACAACAATAGCATTTGGTACCAAAAGGGTTATTCACTTAAAGGATATTTTCTACTTTGGAAACAGTGTCTCTATATACCTGAAGGTCCTCAACGGCTAACTATATTACGTGAATACCATGACACAAGCATGGCAGGTCACCCTGGAAGAAATAAAATGCTTTCACTTATTCAGAGAACATACCGTTGGCCTGGTTTGATAAAAGATGTGATCAAGTACCTAGCTGGTTGTGAGACCTGTTGTCATACAAAGGCTAGAAGAGGACAACCACAGGGCTTACTGGAACCTCTAAGTATGGCAACAAAACCATGGGAATCAGTTTCCTTGGATTTTATAGTTGAGTTACCAAATTCAAATGGTTACAATGCGATTTTAGTAGTCGTTGATAGATTTACAAAGATGGCTCACTTCATACCTACTAAAACATCTGTAACAGCTAAGGAAACAGCCCAACTATTTATAAAAAATGTCTTTCTTTTACACGGCATTCCCAAAGAAGTGATAACAGACCGTGGCGCTCAGTTTACATCAAATTTTTGGAATCAAGTAATGAAGGACCTAGGTATTAAAAGATGTCTATCCACTTCATATCATCCTCAAACTGATGGACAGACAGAACGCGTAAATCAAGTATTAGAGCAGTATCTAAGATGCTATGTGAATTCTGAACAAAATAATTGGGAAGAGCTTCTAACAATGGCCCAGTTCTGCTATAATAACTTGGACCATGCTTCTATAGGTATGTCACCCTTTAAAGCAAATTATGGTTATGATGTGAATTGGGGACCCAACTTCACTGAAATCTCAGAAAACCCATCAGGTAGAGACTTTATTAAAGATATTCAACAAACTCATGCCTTATGCATTGCAAATCTAAAAAGAGCAATCAGGACATATAAGGATTTTGCTGATAAGAAAAGAGTACCTGGAAAGATCCTAGAAATTGGAGATGAAGTTTACCTAGATGCAAGAAATGTACCTATAAGTGTTCCATCACGCAAATTAGCACACCAACGCATAGGACCTTTTATGGTAGAGAGAATTATAGGTAAGGTAGCATATCAAATAGCATTACCCAAGGAATGGAAAATCCACAATGTATTTCACCAATCCCTTTTACATAAGAAAGATGGTATCTCTCTACCCCATCAACAGATCAGAACAGCTGCCCCTCCATTGATTAAAGGAGAGACTCCAGAGTATGAAGTAGAAGCAATCCTTAAAAGTAGGAAGCATTATGGAAAAATTCAGTACCTGGTAAAATGGGTAGGGTACCCTGTTGAAGAAAGTACTTGGGAACCAGAGGAAAACCTTAAAAATGCAAAGAATCTACTTCAAGGTTGGAAAAAAGAAAATTGCAGATGGCTTCAGCCTTGGTGGGGGATAATGTCAGGGCAAAGCCTGACATGAAAGATATCCCTGATATATCAGTTCTTATTGATAGAATATATGATATATGTAATCAGCTTAAACAATTGAAGATGATAGCAAAATCACATAGCAGATGAATAATGAGTCAGATGAGTCGATTCAAGCCTATTGAATTTGAATCAAACATTGGAACACCTGGGGCCAGGTCTTAGTAGTCCTAACTAGGCAGTTGACTACTAGTCTAAGCTTTGGTTATCTAAGACAGAAAGAGCCTAAAGAATCTAAAGCTAGATAAGAATCAAGTAAGCCCTAAAGCTAGTTCAATTAGTCTGAAAAGTGATATATAAGCTGAATATTTCTAAAATCATTCCTTGCAGTCAATAAAGTTAAGATGCTTCTAAATACTTATTTGATTTACCTGCTTTTAATCCTTAGTAAAGTACAAGGATCTTTATTATCAAGCATATATCAATTAAACAACTCTGAAAATCCAAATAATTCCTCTAACTCAATTTTACAATTACCCACTGTCACTGGTATCTTGGCCCTAACAGAGGTTGGTCTAGCTGAAGCTCTACAACCTATATTAAGGCCCAACAGACCCTTATTCACAGCTATTATATTTTTTATCTTCATCCTTACCTTGTTATACTGGACTCTTAGCTCAGGCATGGCAAGTTCACGAGTTGCTATGCCAGACTGGGTTAAAGATATTCCAGTCTCTGACACAACAAGGAATGTTGGTTGCAAAAAATGTATTAAAGTGGGTCGGGGGAATTAGGGTTCTGTGGAAGTGTGCTCAAGCCTTGCCATACCAATAAACAAACGCTCCATCTGTTTTTGTAAAATACACCATAAGTACCTTCACTTGAGTGATTGATTGAAGCTGTATTTTACCTGAGCTCAAGATTTCATAACTCAAACGGGATTCAACCCTTGTTCTCCAATTAACCAAATTGAACTGTCTTTGTTTGTTATGTAGATCGTTTGCTTCAGTGCCTGGGATGAGATAAGGGGCTGGGCGTTTTGCACCCCATTGTACCAACCTGAGCATGTTTTGCTTGCACCCAGCATTGGTCTAAGGTGTGTTTCAGGTCAGGAAGAGCCTGAAGTTTCACCTTCTGGGCCTCCTGTCGCCCAGCCTTATCTTTGGCATTAGTTCCCACTATTAAGCCATCCAACCATGACAATGTCAGATTGATAGGATGACTGGGTTTTGTGGGTTCAGATGGCTCAGTTCACTTACAACAATCATTCCCAGTCCTCAACAGGAATGTCGCCATTTTTTGCAAATCATGGACTCAACCTCAGATCAAACGGGGGATCCATGGGCGGAGTATGTCAGGGGGCAGATGAGATGTTGCACACCATGTTGGATATTGGGAAGAAGTTATGGGAAAACTTGTAGCAGGTGGTATCTCAGCAGAAGTGACAGGCAGATTGACAATGAGCACCGGATCCAACATTTGAGCCTGAGGATTGGGTATTGGTGGCAGCTAAGAACTATGCTGTTTCATTCAAGAGTCAAAAGCTGGATCCAAAGTTTTTGGGCCTATACAGGATCATCTTAGCTTTTAATTGGGTTGCCTTTGAGTTGGGTTTGCCAGTAGGTTCCAGAGCCCATCCGGTGATTCATTCTTTCCAGCTACAGGCATTCAGGAGAGTGGGTCCAGAGCGTCCAGGTCTTCTGAACCCTAGGGAAGGTGAGGTTCCAGAATATAAGTGGAACGGATACTGGATGCCAAATGAGTGAGAGGCCAGCAGCAACTGCTGGTGAAGTGGAAGGGCTATCTGGTGGAGGAGGTGACATGGCAGATGAAGAAGGACTGTGCACGGTGCTTAGATAAGGTCCAGGAGTTTTTGGTCTTCATAGGGAGGTAATGTAATGGATTAGGAGTCACCTGATCCATACATTTTTTCATATTGAGTGGCGCTTAATCCAAATGTGGCCCTGATTCAATGAGTATTGAACTCAGGAAAGTCAGAGTTGGGAAAATTCACCATCCTGAACCTGAATCACATCTGCAGAATGATGATGGGCTTACATGAGGTGTGGATGGTGATCCGGTGGGATGGGAATATTTGCTAATGATGTGTTGGTTGGGGTTAAAAAGAGCTTAACCAAAAGAGAGGCTTATTCCATACTAGCAGAGAACTATTTAGGGGAGGACGCCGCAGCCCTGAATGGCAGTTGCATCTTCTATAATGAAAAATGGAAATCAAATTAAGAATAAGTTGTTCTCTTGAAAGAAAATTATAATTTATTTAAAATTATAAGAGGATCAGATCAGAACTATGAGCTCAACCAGTGAGCTAGGTGTGGCATTGGTGTCATTTTTGGCCCTTTCCTGGTCCCAGGTTATGCTGTTGATGTGCAGCGTTATGGGAACAGTGGTATGAGAATACATGGCAATGATGAGACATGCAGTCAGGTTTGGGGATGGGCTTCTGCAGGATTGTCCCTAGTATGGTCAGTAATATGGCTCTTACTGCCCAATTCATTTGTGTATTGGTGTGAACCCGTCCATTACACCATGGAATTCCTATAAGGAGTATGATGAGAATCCCCAGGTCAAACTGACTACATAAGAACTGTCTTTTCCCAATTTTATCATCATATGTACAACCAAATTTGATGAGACTGAAAACCACAACCCCAAATTCAACCCATCCTAAAACAATTATTGACTGCCCCACTCACATCTCAAAAAAGCTATTCCCTATTGACCTGAAGGAATTTTTGCCACCAAGGTTTTGGTGTACACTATCATTCCAGTATCCCTCGGTGATGTATGCAAGTCAAGCCCAGCCTTACGTCAAGCTCTTTACCAAACTATTGGCCTTACTCAACTTCAAAACTTTAACTAAAACCCCAAACCCTTCTTTCTGGTTATGGAGCCTCCCATACCAAAAATCTCTTTTTGATATACCTTCCCTATCATTTTAGGCTCTGGACCTTCCACCAAAATGGTCACTGAGAATTTTTCTCAATACTGGCTACAAAGATATACCCTCCAAAGCGCCCTTGTTTTCCAGAGGGTCAGCGGCTCCCAACAGTCCTGCTGCAGCCCATTATTTTATTTACTGTTGATATTGCAGGTAAATTGCACTCCATTGATTGTTGTTTAAATACAATTGTTTCCTGATACGAGTATCAAATTAAGCTCTCAAGGAATTTGGGATCCTTGCCAACTTCAAAAATGACCAGTGGGATATAAAACTGATCAGCGGATGAAAACGTTACCTTACTAAACCCATGCCCCATCAGTGTCATAAATCTGCTGATTAAAGTAATACTGGGCTTCCAATATGGGCAACAACCCAGTGGAAAGCCCATAATGCCAAGGCCATAGCAGTTCTGAGCAGTTGTAGGAGGGATCCCTATTATTCTGATGAGGGAATAGAAGTTAATAAACATACCAAAGGCCCCATAACAAACCAAATGGCTGCAATGGGGACAACCTCAGGCCTTGCTGGGGCATCCCCCAAGGGTTGGAGAGGCAATGAGGTGACCAATACTCCTGGGTTTGCAGTTGCTGACCTTTTGGCTCCATTTTTCAAACCATTTTGGACGTATTCATCATAGTATAAATTCTGAAAATAATAAAAAATTCAAAGTTTTTGAAATGACAATCAGCCTCACAAATCAATTAAAACAAGTCACTCTGACCATTGGGAGGCCTTGGGCCTCTTCTTGCATCTATTGAGAGGTTTCAGTTTTATAGAGAGGCCAGGTGCATCACCAACGTGGCAGATTAATTTTCCAAATTTATTTGGGCTGGATTGGCCCTCAGCAGAATGAGCAGATGGTTTGGTGCCTGAAACCCACCTTGCGGTTGTGTGGATGGCGAGTCCTCACCTCCAAATAAAGAATTGCAATTGGCAGAGATGGCCTCACTCTACCCAAATTGCGCTGAACCACTAGCATATTGGCGAGGCAGATTAGGTTGATTTCTCCAATTATTTTGCAGAGTGGGAGGAAGCATGGATGCTGGTCTGACAGGTGCTGAATAGTAAACAGATTGTTGTAAAGAGTTCAGCAGATCTGATAACTCTTCCAAAACAGTGGATTGGTGCCGTAGGCTTGTAGGATTCCTGGATTATGATCACCATTTGGTAGGCCACTGGATTGATCACTTGGAGGGCCCACTCAATGACCATCAGCCCTAAGGCAGATTGCTGCATACTTTGCTTGGTTAAATAAAAGTATCATGAAGAAAGCAGTGGAGCTCATGGAGTAGGATTTGGTGAGATTAGTTTTATTAAACTTTAAAGGTGAAAATGGACTGACAACTGCTTTTTACAGATTTTGTTGTTTTATATATACAAAAATGGGAAAAGGGAACCATGGGTACATTTTTTTCTGGCAGTGGTAGCTGACACACTCATGGGTACTGTTGGAATTTTTGCCCATATTCCCAGCCTGCTAGATTACCTGGTATTGCTAGGTGAAAATTCTCTAAGGCGAAGTGAATCAGAAATTGGTTGGCCCAAGTTTTGGAGGAACTATGTTTGGGGGATTTTGGGATATTTGTCTGGTTGTATCCATTGGGGATCAAGCTGGATGAATACTTAAGATCTCATCGGGTGGAGTTGCTGATGAAATAGGGGCATTTAATAGTGATTAACTATCAGGTGTACCAATTGGGATCAGTTGGGTTTCATCACTGACTGATTGGGAATGAATAGTAAGTTGCAAGGTGAGTGATGCCACCTGCAACTAGCAAATCAATTGGTTGGTAAGTGACTGCCATAATGGGTAATAAATCCCATTACCTAAGCAGGTTGCTAACCAATTATGGTTGGTTCACTTGGTCTGAGAGGAAAACGTTAGGGACACATTTTCCAACACTTTCCATTTGAGGTCTCAAGGATTTCCAACAATGAAATCCTGGCCAGGATGGGGAAGACCATTGCTGCTGAGATGAGGATGGGTGATTCAATGGTAATGGCTGCCATTTCATTGAAGAGGTGTCAACCAAGGGTTAGACAGCCAAATTACCCACTATATAATTCCCTAGGATTAACTATAATAAAAAAGTAGCTTTACAGAGTTTAGAGTTTATATTTAGTAATATCATCAATTTGGTGTATAGTTAGACTATCAGCTTCTATTGTATCATTCTATCTCAAGGATATTATTGCAGAAGGCAATAATTGGAAGACTCTCAGAGAGAAGAGTAAAGATCTGAGCGGGGATCTAGAGATGAAGGAACCACAATCAGGGATAGCTGCCAACTGTGTGTTGGGCCAAGAGAGACTGTCACCAGGGTATCTTAACAAAGATTGGGTGTAAGAGTATAGGGAATGAATCCCTACAAGTATGACTTCAAGAGTATTTAATTGGAAATACTGGCTGAGCGTTGGGCTGAAATATAGTTTAATCTCAAATACAGATAATAGTCTCCATACTATTATCAATTAATACATTCTATACAATGCAACAGAGTGCACGAGGAAATTGAACCTGTGCAGTAAAAAGGTTACTGGGTTGCCCACCAATAATCAACCTAGAGTAAATTTTTACAGGTACTCATCCTGGGATTGGGGCTTCATCATCCAGCTTATGCAAAAGTTGCAAAAGCTCAGGCAATATAATTGTTGGATCTGGCAGGGAGGGACCCTCACTAATCCAAACATAAGTGGATTTACTCAGATTGAAGGGGTGGCTGAATTGGGTTCTGCCAGAGTCAATCCCAATAAATTTTTTGAAAAAATTTAAAATTTCCTGAAAGCAAATTTATGACTCAGATTGGCTTTCCTGGACCCAGAATTTTGGATTCCATGTCCCAGACCAGTTTTCCTGACTTGAGAAGCCTTTCCTGAGATTTGGGGCACATTTTATTCTTTTAAAAGGATGTAAAGGATGGCAGAGTGGGGCTCAGTGGGAGGGGAAGCTGCAGTTGAAGGCTTCTGGCCTGTATTACCTCTTTACAGACCTCTTTTATCCTTTCAACCAGATAAGAAGCAGCCAAATGGGGTACTGTGGTGGGGTTTTTAGGTGCCAATGCAGTAACCCAACATTCATCAACTACATGACCCAAGTCCCCCAGTTGAGCCAAGGGCTCCACAGGGGCATTAGGTCCCTTCTTCTTCCTAAAAGGGACCTTTTCCTGACCTAGCCCAAGAGGTTGGGTCTCTAGACTTACACCTAGGGAAAGTAAAATACTCTCCACAGCTGATTTCTCCCTGGACACTGCCAATTGTAATGGGTGAAGGTTTGATTTTGAAAATTATGGTTGCCACCTGTCATACCTGCCAAGTTTGGGGATCAACGCTGAACACCCCTCACATATTTTTATTTAGATTTACAAATCAGGCCAATTCTATTATTCAACAATTGTGAAATAAGATTTCAGTCAACTAACTCTAACAACTGCCCAAGAAATTTTACAAGATTACAATTTTACCGTGGACAACTTTTACTTAATTTTCTAAGACCATTAACCTCAACACCCATTAAATAGTATGAAGATGAATAGGGGTGTTGTGAAACTGCTGAGATTGCCAATCCATTGGTGGATAACCCACCCATAATTTATCCCCTTTCGCGCATCTTTTCATCTTCAGCTTTTCCTTTGAGAGCCCAGAATCCCCTATCCCTTTGAAAATTTTATGTGATAGGTATAAAACCCTGAATACTTTTCCAATAAACCATTGAAAATACTCTGCTTTTCCCGGTACGGTTTCTTTGGGTTTATCTTCGTCCGCCCAGTTTAGATGTTTTGGAGCGATTGCATGCAATCGAGCCTACCGACGATAACTGCCGCCAGATAAAACGGGAATTTGAGGTTCCATCTGAACCACCCGTCATAATGAATTCGGGAACTCCGAGCTCTTATGACAGTATATGATTTTAATTGAAACTTTTCGGTGGTTAAGTGAAGGGATAATTTATTTTTTTCAAACAAGTTGAAAGATTATAGCAGCCATAGCTTAACCAGTTTTAATACATACGTTTACGCCATTAAATCTCCACCTTGATTTCATTCAAAAGATGCTCGACCCAACCATTTATTATTGGGGGTTTACCAATGTAATTAAACGGGGGTGATGGTAGATTTAAAGGCTCGGTAGAGTTGGGGGTTATAAGCTTAACGGTATCCTTTAAATTTAAAACCCCCGGCTCCCATAAGATGATGAACCACCGATGGTAGGCTAAATTGATAAAGTGACGTAGGCTTAAGTGGAGATGGGATCTGACGGGGTTAACTTTGGTTTCATTATTGTCGGTTGGCTATTCATTATCGTTGGTTATAACGATCGGCGGGGGGTAGGGGGGAGTAAACAGGTTAGGATTTATCGGTTGGGATGGTTAAATAGGTTGATTGAAAGGTGGAGCTTGAGTTAATTTAGGTTGATTGAAAGGTGGAGCTTGAGTTAATTTAGGTTGATTGAAAGGTGGAGCTTGAGTTGATTTAGGTTCTCTATGAAATTAGTTGGGCTAGTAGTGATCGGCCATGTATTTGGACGTGGACTCGATATACACCGACGTAAGCTATACGCCACGGGTCCAGATACCGTTGGGGTGAGAGGCATGGAGTTGGATGCTGACCAAAGTTCAGTATTCAAGAGCTACCAGAGCCCAATCGACCTCACCGTACTCCCCATCGACCTACCGAAGCAGGGTACGGTGTGCCGGGTTAACTTGTTGGAGCACGGGTTTGGTAACAGCTATGGGGCCCCCTACGTTGGTAATTATACCCCACCTAAAAGGTGCCTTAAAGGTTCCCCCATCTCCCGCGCGGTCATCAGCTACCACGCCCACGTCAAAGGCCGCCAGTTTGACCGGTTCGGGGCGCTATTTATCGACGGGGTGGAGATCCTACGTACCACCACTGCGGAGCCGACGCCGTTGGGGATCGGGTGGAGGTTCGAGGTTGACGTTTCCAACTATGCACCACTGTTTTACGCCCCAAGGACCGTAACGCATATCCTCGGGAACCTCGTTAACGAAATCTATACCGGGGTCATAATTGTCGGCATCACCCTAGACCTGTACCCCGGGTTCGCTTCAAACCACCAGATTATCCCTTTATCCCGAAAGGGTACCAACGAACCTTGGTTTACGATCACCGACGGCAGACCGCTTCGGGTCGATATCGGCAAACTTCCAACCGATATCTATCAGGCCGAACTTGAAATTTTCCTCTCGGGCCATGGCTGCGACGAATTCTATTACCTCAACCCACCCGACGCTTATGCCGCAGCTAGGGGCCAGTGCCGGAATGGGCCCTACCGTGAGCTTCAGGTCTCGCTTGGCGATACCTTGGTGGGGGGCGTTTGGCCGTTCCCCACCATCTACACGGGCGGGATCACTTTATCCCTATGGCGTCCCCTAAGCGGGCTCGGTTCGTTTGTCGTGCCAACCGCCATCCTGGACTTGGCCCCCGTCATCCCTCAGCTCAACCAAAACGATAACCCCAATATCCGATTTCGCATAATTAACGCCACAAGCCAATGGCTCGTTTCGGCCAACCTGCACCTCTGGACCAGCCCGATCTATTCCGATTTGTCGCCCGATGGGGTCCCTATTGTTGATATGGTGGGGGAGCGGGTACTCGTCGCCCCGGATAAGGATGCGGCCGGTGACGATGGGTACTTTGAGACCCGAATCGCCAAGTCGTATACCATCACCTCCACCTCGAGCCATAACCAGGGCCCTGGCCCCCGTAAACTGCTCATCACCAGCGTCCGGCAGACCACCCAATTCTTCCAATCCCTAAACCTAACGCAAAACGCCCAACTGACCACCTTCAACGTCACCCGCACCGCCACGACCACCGTTACTAGCACGTACCGAACCCACTACCCCAACCGCCAGGTTCACTTCACCAGAAGCCCAATGCCCTCGTACACCCGCACCTCAACTTACTCCCTCACCGGAACCCTATACTCCAAAGACCTCGGCCAGCTCCCCGGCTATAACTTCAGGTCCGAGCTTACCCTGGATACCCTCGATTCCAACCTGAACATCTCGGGGGGCTTCTCCCCTTAGGGGATACCGTGACCCACCTCAAACTCCATACCAATGGGTTCGCCATCGCCGGCACGCCGAATATCAGCGCCGCCGCCGATAGCCGCGCGGAAGCCCAGGTCAGGTTTACGAGTTTGATACCGAACCCAACTCTCCGCCGGTGTTATTTCAGGGAGGTGAGGGCGGACCACGGCTACATCACCTACGACCAACCCACTACCGAGTGTAACGAACCCCCCGCCTCCCTTTGAACGTCGCCTTCTTTTTTATTGACCCGAAGGGGGTTATCTTGTCAGCGGTAAAGTTGGAGCTTAAGCTGGGGCGGTTTTACCCAAGCTTGGCGCGGCTACGTCGCAACCCTCGTGCCCCACGATAAAATATTCCGTGGCTAAAGTTTACCCGAGAGTACTGGCAAATTATAAACCCGGTGGGTCGAAACCTATACGTGGTTTCAAAAAAGTCGAGCCGAGTTATACCGAGGCTCCTAGTCGCTGGAGATGAGCGACGGGTTGGAGGATGGGGAAATTTGGGGGCGGCGGGGTAGAGGTGCTAAAGAACTAATTTACCCTACCATAAGCGGTAGGTATAGGAAGCTTAGAATGAATTTTATTTCCATCTCATAAAACAAATTTGATATAGTTTAACTTCCATGATGTGGTACAACCTTAGGTAACTATATGGCTAGAAGTAGGTTGATAGTTTCATGCCTAGCTGCTACCTATACCTTTACCCTTAATCTCTAAAGTATCCAAAGTTTCCTTGGATATCTAGCCATCCATCTTCTCATTAGTTTAACTGAAGTCCTTTTTAGATGTTTCAGTTTAGGTTGGCACCCTTCTAAGCTTATAAATAGTTGGGTTGACAACACATTATACACTTTTTAAGTATAAAATTTTATCGCATAATATGGTTAAAGATCTTTCCTCTTCCGATATCCGGTTCCTCGTTCCTTAGATGAAAGTGGAGTTAACGTTGCCTACTGTATGGCGATAATGGACTCACTGATGGTATACTATATGATCAACGCCTTAAGTTTAAGTGGGAGGTTGTATTCTTTGGCCACCACCATTGCTATGGCTTCCTGCCCTAAGATCTCCCGGATCAATCTAGTAAACGTCCTTTGATGTAACATGATGAGAATATCATATTATATGATATGGTTGAGGGGACCAACTGTAGAAACAAGGCTAACATGCAGAGGCCAAGAGGGTTAACTTGGCAGGCCTCCCTGACCCAAAGCATACCTTAACCCAACACCGGGTACAGGCAAGGTATGCCCAAGCCGGTCCTAAGGTATGCATGATACTCCGCCCCACGTTAAATCAAGGGGTTAGAATGCACTAGCTTTGCTATTAATCAGGAGGGTTTGTTACTGTTGCTTGGTAAATGGGGTTTGAGACCAGTTCCATTTACAGTGTTGCTAAATTGGGAAGGATTGTATTACAACTTATAAATTGAGTTCAGATGATCCGAGCTACAGTACCATAGCTGATGGTAGTAAGCTTAATGGTTTGTTTAGGCTTTGTACCACTTTTACCAATTGTCAGCTCACCCCCAGTGTTTATGTTCCTGCAGGCCAACTTTACTCATTGTTTTCTAGTTTATTAGATCCCCGTTCATTTTAATTTTATGTACATATATTTAGCTTCGTTTGCTGACCTCTACCGGGCCCAATTTAGTCAAATTGCACCCTCCCTGCTCGGGGCTTTCTGTGCACCATCCTTCTTAGTACTCTGTTTACCTTTTATTCTGCGGTGGGTTCCATAGCAGGGGCCCTCACCCCCACCTCTACTGAACTGGAGCATTGCAGACATGCTCCTGACATTAGACAACCAACCATATTTTGGGTCTCGCTGAAACTTATTCTGAGCGGAAGGTTATTGTAGTAGTATTCAGGAGGTTTGGTTGTGCACCGTAGTTGGGATGCTCTTGTCCATGGTGGTCTCATTCTTGTTGGTGGTGTGCCAGCTAGGCGCTTCTCTTTTTTCTGCATGCAGTGTTACTTCCACCCTTTTGGCAAGTACATGTTGGGTATGGACCATCTGAACCCCAGTTGTGCAGGTTTCCATGTTCCCACCACTTCTCATTATGACAAAACCAGCCCTGACTCCCCTCCTCCAGGAGTTGAGTGGCTGCGTCAGCTTCTACCCATGGCACCTGTCTATATGTTTAATGTTTATAAATCTGTGATATGGGTGTCCAAGAGTATGAAGAGAGTGTGAAGCATCCCTTGGTGGCAGGGCACCCTTGTGCCACTGCTTCCAAACTCTCCCATGGGTCACTTGTGCACCTTGGCGTTGGGTGTGGTGCATGTCAACTTTTATAGTTTCCCTGTGTCTCAGTCTTACCTGTGACCATCATATCCCAAATATCATTTTTATGGGCTGCTTTGGATGCCCCTACAATGAACTCAGATGAGTTAAGCGTTCCCTACTGGCTTTGATCATCAGATTTCAGCTTTTGGGATAATTTCCTTGCCCCAACTTGGAAGGGGCCAAGTAATTTGTCCATCATTTTCACCCAGGGTGGCCCCTATAGATACCAGCTCCAAAAACCTGTATGGGCCTCTGAGAAGGGGGATCCTTAGCCTTCCACTCCTTCATCTTTGGCAAAATTTAGAGGTGAACAGGGTCCAGCCCCAAAGTTAAATTAAATGATGCAGTTTATTCCACTGCAGTGATGTTACCCATCACTGCCCCTATAAATATACCACTCAAGACTATTGTTTTCCCTTAAATGGGGCAATGCTCCCCATCAATCCCTTCTCCATTTCAATGGAATTTGTGGGTCCAGAATAGTCTAGCCCTAAAATGAATAAAAAATTTTAATTAAAATGAATTTTTCTCCACACCACATTTAACGGTGCAAATGGGGCCATCAGCAAAGAGCCTGGGGGTGATGGCCTTGGATAACGATGTACAACTGGCCACCAAATCTGACATGGGGTTGGTAATGCCCAAAAATGCGTTTTATAGTGTGAATTCATTAAATGTAAATAAGCCAAGTATCATCCCTTAAGATTCTCACATGGAACCCATTTTCTGAATACCAGATCTCCCCAGAGAGCCCGCAATTGACCCCTACCATGCAGTTGCAGAACACAGGAGGTGGGAAAAAGTTATTAGTATAATATGAAAATATAATGCAATTGCTGAAGATATGGTGGGATATGTGACCTCAGTAGTAAGGGTGGACAACTATTCCTCTCCATTCTATGATATAAGAACATACCCTGGAGGCATGCTTATATCTGATGAAGGCTTTTATGGTGAAGTGTTGGCGTTATCTGCTATGAATAAAGACCACTCTGAATATTTTTTGTTGACTGCTACTCTTTCACCCCCTTTAGTGAAGATCAGCACAACCATTTTTTTGTATACCGGTGCTTTTGATAATTATATTGGCCAGGACCTAGCCAACTAACTTGCGTTGAGTTACTTGCCTGGTGGTATAGTTAGGTGAGAGGATTCCCAAGTATTCCCACGCTAAAGATTCTAGGGTTAGTAGGTTATCAAGTTGGAAAATATCATTTGGCTGATTACTTCCAAGCAAAGTTAAAAACCTCTTGTACCCCATCATTTTGGGAGTGGTGTGGTGGTGAAAGTTTGACATCAGGACTAACTTGAAAGACAATATCTTTTTCTTAACTTTGAAGAGTGGCCAGGAATTAGTTATTTTCATGTTTGTAGGTGAACCTTAAAGGAAATTTTCCACAATGGCCTAATGTCAACACACCCAGTCTAGCTTTGGTGCTGAAGCCCACTTTGGAGGCGCCCTTACCTTCCTGTTTGGAGATGTTGGAATCTTCATTTGATACAGCTTCAGCCGATGTACTACCATCTCATTCAGAGTTTGATTGTGAGTTAAAATTCACTGTTGATCTGGTGCATATATCTTCCCTGATTCATCAATTGACTGTATGGGAGGAAGCAGCCTTAGATGTGTGGGTTAAGGAGCAGTTAGCCAAAGGTAAAAATTTCAGCAAACCTCCCCTGTAGGTTCCCCACAACTCATTGTGGAGAAAGCGATGGTACTCTTCACCCATGCATCAATTATGAAAACCTATACAACGTTACAGTACCAGATTTACATCCCATACCAATATACTCCAAAATTGCTTGCAATGTGGAGAAGGCCAGAGTCTTCTACAAACTGGATTTCTTGAATGTGTTCAATAAGATCTGGATCAAGAAAGACCAGGAATGACTTACTGCATTCCATACCAGAAAGGGGATTTTCTAATTTTGGATGATGCCCTTTGGGCTTATAAAAGACCTGCTATCTTCCAATATTGTATAGATGCGGCCTTGAGGGACCTGCTGGGTATGTGCATGTGGCTTACATAGATGATATTGTGTTATTTTAACCTGATCATAAGTCCCATGTATTACACCTTTGGAAGGTGGTGGAGTATTTGAGGGCAGCTGAACTTACACTAAAAATCAGTAAATCTGATTTCTTCAAGTCCCAGGTCACCTTCCTGGGAAATGTCATGTTTGACCAAGGCCACATGATAACTCCAGACAAGGAGAAGGCGATTTGTGAGTGGCTCACCCTAACTTTGTTAAAGTAAATGAGCTTTTTTGGGAACGTGTACATTTTTCAAGAAATTCATGCCATATTTCTCTGAAATGGTGGTGACCCTGTATAAGGCGAGTGGAGCTAGAGTGCTCCAGTGGTCCCCATTTTTAAGGTTGCCTTCCAGGCTGTAAAGTTCACCCTATTGTCCACGTTTATCCTTCGCCATGTAGATCTAGTAAAAAGTTCATTGTGGCTTTTGAAGCCTATAACTTCGCCATAGCGGCTGCCTTATTATAGTAGGTGAATATGGAATAGAGCATCTGGTGGGATATTTTTCCTTAAAGATTTCTTTACCAGAGTTAAATTATGCCATATATGATAAAGAGTTATTAGCAGTGGTTGAGGCGCTAACTTATTGGCTTATCACTTGCATGGCTCATCCCAACCATTTCATGTCCAAGCAGATCACCATGCCTTGTTGTACTACTATGCACCTCATGTCCTGACCCCAAGGCAAACTCGCTGGCATGAGATCCTGGCCCAATTTGTGTTTTCATATGAGTTTACTAAGGGAGAGGAGAATGGTTTGGCGGATACTTTGAGTGAACCCTGCACTAGCTCCCAATCTTAAGGATGTAGAGATGCATAATACCCACTTGGTGATTCCACCAGGTAAGATTGTATCACAACTTCCTCTTTCTTGGCTCACAGGCCAGCGCTTGCTCCTTTTGAAAATGTGGAGGAATACGGTATGTCCAGAAATGTAGTCCTTTCCCAGCCTTTGTTGCTAAATATACTATGGTCCTTGCCAAGAGCGCATTGAATTAGGAGGACATCACTAGAGGTTACCACATAAAGGATGAGATGGTGTGGTTTCAGGGATGCCTATGGGTTCCCGCTGGACCACTTCACCTGGAAATCATCTGGGACCATCATGATGGACTCACCATTAGTTATCCTGGGAAGGCAAAAAACTCTGGAGCTAATTTGCCGCACTTACAATTGGAAGGGGTTACCCACCCAGATAGGCAGATATTGTAAGGAGTGCCTGATCTGCAATCAAATGAAACTAAATTGACAGCCACTAGCAGGGTTGTCAGTACCAGTTCAGAAGGCTGAAGGGCCTTGGACTTCCTTACCAGTGGATTTTATTGTAAAGTTACCTGCTTTGGAAGGCTACAATGCCATAATAATAGTGGTGGACCAGTTCACAAAGTTTGCCCACTTTTTTCCCTGAAGAACCACAGTAACTGCGGCTGAGATGGCTAGGCTTTTAGTCACCCATGTGTTTGCTCTTCACAGGGTCCCTCAAGAAATTAGTAGTGATCGTGGACCCCAGTTTACCTCTGTCTTTTGGGAAGGGTTTGTAAGGATCTTCATATTCACCCCTGCCGTTCAATTGCCTATCATCCCCAATTAGATGGGCAGACTGAACGAGTGAACCAGTGTTTGGAACATTTTTGTGTTACACTACCGCAGATCATTCCAATTGGGTTTCTCACCTTCCTATGGCCCGGTTTAGCTACAACAACAATCTACATGCATCTATCAGTTGTTCACCATTTTTTTCCAACCATGGGTTTAACCCGCCTTCAATATGGAGCCTAGTTGTGAATCCAAAGTGGAAGCGTAGGTGGACTTTGCTAAGACTATCAAAAATGTACACCAAGGGATTATCACAAGTTTGGAGGCGGCAATGCATGTGTATAAGGAGAACAATGATGAAAGAGAAGAGTAGGCCCTGCATAAAAGGAAGGAGATCTCATGATGCTTGATGCTCAAAACATTCCTATCAAGCAGCCATGTAAAAAGCTGGGACCAAAGAGAATTGGTCCTTATTACATTGTAGTACAGTGGCCATGCCTCATACCAGTTGTAACTCCCCCTTGTTCTGGATCTTTGCCATCTTTCATGAAAGCAAGTTGACGCTGTTTGAGGGCCCCCCACCAGAGACTCCGGAGGCTTATCTCACTGATGGGGTGCCAGAGTGGAAAGTGGAGGAGATTTTAGCCTCCCGCCAAGTAAGAAGAAGATGGGAGTACCTTGTATCCCAAAAGGGATATGATGCTGCAGAGAACATCTGGGTGCCAGCACGTGACTTCACCCATGCCCATGATCTAAGTAAGTTTTCCTTGAGCGTTTCCCTGAGGCTTCAGACCCCTAAGGAAAAGCATACTATCGCTGCCATGAAGCTGGCCCCTGTCCACAAGAACTCTTTCTTGGAGATAGCCCATGGAGGAGGGGTAGATTCCTAAAAGAACAGGAGGGTAATGTCATGGCTCATGACATAATTAAGGGAAAAGACTGTAAGGACAAGGCTGGACATCAGGAGGCCAAAAAGGTCAAGCTGCAAGGCTTCACCGACTTAAACATACCCTAAACCAACTCTGGTACAGGAAAAATATGCCCATGTTGGTTCTGAGGAATGTGAGTGATTCTCAGCCCATCATTAAAGTTCAGGCGTTAAAATGCACTAGTACATTCTCACCTCAGATGGTTTGTTATGGTTACTGGAGGAACAGGGATTTAAACCCGTTCCATTTTTAAAATGGCTAAGTTGGGATGAGTCAATTTGCAATTTATAACCTGAGTAAGGATAATCTCAATTTACAAGACCCTGGATGATGGTAACGTGCACCTATTGGTTCGCCTAGGTTTAGCACCAATTCCACCAATTGACAGCTCTCTCCCCTCAGTGTTAAAATTATGTTTCTGAAGGACCAACTTTCCTCGTTGTTCATCTAATTTATTTAAAAACCCCACTCATTTTGTCTAAATTATGTGCACGTGTTTATCTTTGTTTGCCAACTTCTACCAGTTCTAATTTTTCCAGATGTGTACCCTCCTTGATTGTAGCTTTCTTTGCACCCTCCTTCTGAGTGGTACTTTGTTTACATTTTCTTCAGTGGTGGGTTTCATAGCAGAGGGGGCCCTCGCCCCACCTCTACTGGAACTGAAGCATTGCAGACACGCTCCTGACATTAGATGACTAACCATATTTTAGGTCTTGCTGAAACTTATTCTTAATGGAAGATCTTTGTAGTGGTATTTAGGCGCTTTAGTTGTGCACCGTGGTTTAGACACTTTTGTCCATAGTGATTGTTATAAAATTGGCGGTAATTGAGAGATACGCCAACGGATTTTTCACAGGGTTTGACCCAATGAGCAATTAGGACCAACAATATGATGATCGTTGTCCTCAACATGACAGAATAAACATATAAATAAATAAATAATATGGAGCACTCGCTCCCTCCACTCTCTTTTAGTCCTCTATTAATACAGCGGATCCTCGCTGTTATAATTACTTTAAACTACCAACAACTCAACTTCCTCAATCATTGCATCCCGCTTGTATGGTAATGAATTTGGATGGTACCACTTTCATGGCTTAGTAATTCACTTCGCCATATCTCATTGGTTCCACTAATTACTCATTTGTCAATTCACAATCGCCCTATTCAGCCATTTCCCAATAATTCCAATATTGCCTCATTTCAAGGTGCTCAAATAATCATATTTGTAACAACTTAGCACATTCCATCCGTTCCACCATATTGATTTAGTGCTTATTGTCCAGTCATATCAGAATCATGACATTACCCACTCCTTGACTGGATGATAAGGCTCCTATTGCTTATATGCCCGGAGGAACTTTGCATGCACTCGGTTGATGATTTGACCATTAATGGGGTCCTTGATAGTATATGTGTTGACCACAGTTTTCTCTATGACTTCAAATGGACCAATCCATATACTGGACAGCTTGTGTTTCCAGCCAAGCCATGTTGATTGTGGAGGAGAACCATGTTGCCTTCCTTGAACTGTGCTAACCCGCTTTGACATACCTGATCTGCAGCCTGATTCCTGATCTTCTTGGCTAAGCTGAAGGAATAGGCTTCAGTTTGCAATTGGATAGTAGTGTTTGCAAGGTTATCAAATAGCGGTGGGGTTCCACTCCGCCAGTGTCTTCCACACATGAATAAAGTAATGCCAGGTGAGCTGGGTGTCAACTGTATAGTAGTTGGAAGGGACTTTTTCCAGTGGCAGAATGGCAACTGATGTTTATAGGCAAATACAGCAGTGGAAAGAAGGGAGGTCCAATCAGATGGTCGATCTGTTACTAATTTCTGCAGGATATTCACCAGAGTCCCATTCACTCATTCTACCATACCATTAGATTCGGGGTGGTATGGGGTCATTAGAACCCTACAAATACCCATAAGCTCATTCAATTTGGGGAGGAAGTGCGAGGTGAAATTAGTTCCATTATCAGTGAGAATAAACTGAGGGCATCCATGTCGCTGAATAATGCGCTCCATCACAAACTCGGCCACTGTAACTGCCCCCAAATCTTGTATTGCCCTTGCTTTGACCCGCCGGGTCAGATGGTCAATAGCCACCAGAATGTACTTACACCGGTTAGCTCCTGTTAGCAAAGGACCAACAATATCAGGGAAACAGTATGCCAAGAAAAATGGGGTTTCACTACCTGATAAGAAGTCTTACAGCGGAATGGCTTCTTTACTTGGCACTGATGGCAACAAGAAATGGTTTTGAGCACATCAAAGCTCATACTTTCCCAATAGTACTGAGGGCGCAGCAACTCTATTGTCTTGTGCACTTGCCATGTCTGACAACCTTGTGGGCGCTCATAATAATTCCCAGCTGGGCTGAAGGCTGTGGAAAATTCACTGTAGAATCACCAATTTGCTTGTACAGTTCCCTATTCCATTTGAAAGTATTCGTTTGCATCTCATTTAATGCTTTGATCACTTGGGGTGGTTCATCATCATACTTTCCGCTAAGCATCTTGTCATACATCACATTGCTGAGGTCCGCTGTCACCGCAACATTAGGCAATTAAGATAAACAGTCAGCATTCTGATGCTTTGCTTCTGGCCGATGAAGGATCTCAAAATCATAAGCCTGCAGCTTAAGAGCCCATCGAGCCAAACTCCCTTCAGGTTCTTTGAGGTTCTGCAACCAGTGTAATGATGCGTGGTCTGTTACAACTTTGTACTTTACCCCATGCAGGTAGACTCTGAATTGCTTAAATGCGTAGATCACTGCTAAGCACTCTTGCTCGGTCACATTATATTACATTCATGGCTATTCAGACTTTGGCTGCAGTACGCCATGGGGTGCTCCTCTCCTTCATCATCTTTTTGGGACAAAACTGCCCCCACAGCGAAAAGAGAAGCATTCCTTTGTACAATAAATTCCTTTCTTAAATTTGGGTATTGTAACATGGGCGCACTAATTAGTGCCGTTTAAAGTGTATCAAAGGCGCATTGGCGCAGTTCCATCCATTCAAACATGGCATCCTTCTTCAGCAGCTCAAACAGTGGCCCTCCAATGCAACTGAAATTTGTGTATGAAGCGTCAGTAATAACCCACCATCCCCAAAACACCTGAATGTCCCGTTTACTAGCTAGCTTTGTCATCTGCCAAATAGCCTTCACCTTGGCTGGTTGAGGTCTCAGCCCAGTCGCATCCACCACAAAACCAAGGTATTCCAACTGATTCTTGAAGAAGTGACATTTCCTGGGCTTACTCTTGATATTGGCCTCAGCAAGTTGGCGAAATACCTCTTCTAGATGGGTAAGGTGCTCAGTGAATGTGCGCGAGAAGATGTTAATATTGTCAAGGTACACCAAAACACATGACAGCTTCAGATCCCCCAGAATGGTGTCCATTGCTTGTTGGAATGTTGCTGGGACATTACATAGCCCTTGTGGTATATGAGTTGGTTGGAAAAGCCCTTTGGATGTATTTACAGCACATCTTTCTTGTTACGCCGGGGGCAACTCAATTTGCCAGTAACCAGATATCAAATCCATTGCTGAGAAATAGCGAGCTCCACCTAACCAATCCAGCGTGTCATCAATCCGTGGAAGAGGGTATGAGTCCTTCTTGGTGATACTATTAAGCTTCCTGTAATCAATTACTATATGGTTAGTACCATCCTTCTTTTTAACAATTAAGACAGGTGAAGCCCACGGACTCTTGTATGTTTTGAGCATTCCCTGCACTAACAGCTGATCAATATCTCCATTAACAACTTCTTCCACTGCCCTTGATCAGCGGATTGGCCGAGACCTAATGGGGGATGATCCCCAGTGTCCAGCTGATGGACAACCCCCGGGCACACCCTAAATCATGACATCATCAGCAAAGATCTCTTCATATTTTTGAAATAGGGATTCTACTTGATCTCTTTGGTCTTCCATTATCCCCTTTAATTTTTCGCGTGATACAACTGCCATTATGCCAGGCTGTGTTTCAATGGGCAGGCCAAATTAATCCAAAGAACCAGACTCATAAACCTGGTGGACCTCTTCAACTGGAATAAAATGTAAGTACGCCACTACATAATATCGATGGATTTGCATTGGTTTATTCTGAAGATTTGCTACTAAGACCTTGATCTCCCCATATCCCAGAAGTATAATGCCTGGGGCCACATGGGGCTCAAACCACGATTTCTGATAAGGTCCAATGACCTCCCCATAAAGCCCAGCAGGCACTTCCACTTCTAACTCAGTGTCCATGATTACTTGGTGTCCAGAGGGAATAGATATAGGGCCCGCAGCTCTAAGTGGTAGCCCTTGATATTCAAAAATTTGATTGGGAAGGGCCTATGTCTTACACTTTAGTCGATGATAGCAAACTGAAACCACCCCATCACCATATGCAAGGTTAACATGACTCATGTGTACCAGATCTTTTGACATTCCGCTGGAGGTATAGTAGATTGGGACCCGCTGCCCCAGAATTTCAAATGTCTCTGCAGTCATATCAACAACAACTCCATAGTGGCGCATAAATGCAGTTCTGATTAAAAGATCATAATTATTATTTGGTAGCACTATGGCTGGGGCTACAATGACAATTGACCCAAATAACAAAGGTAGTGCGCTGTACGCTCCTTCAGAGACCGTGTTTTCTGTGCCTGCAGTCCCATACACCATACGATGTTCCACCTCAGGCTTTAACTCCAGTCTTGCCACCAACTTTGTGGACACTATGTTGATTGGGGCACCCATATCAATTATTGCCCAAACTCGAGTTTTTGCTACAACAGTGTCACAGTAAGTACATTCAGAATATGAGGCATTCTGATTGTTTAGAACATGGTCATTTAACTGATTTATTTTATAAGGAAGCTCAAAATACCCTTCCCCACTTTAGAGTATTCTTTAACAATAGCATCCACGAGGAAGGCCACGCTTACTTCTTCCAAAAGAGGCGCATCAGCTTATGGATCTGGTTCATCTGTAGAAAGGTAATCAAATATTTGACAAGCATAAGGCTTTGGTTGTTCCTGAGAGCTTGCTTCCGCCATGTTCATGAATTACGTTTGTGTCAGCACATTCACCCCTCCAACTGGTCGCTGATATAAGAAGGCGTCA
Source organism: Massospora cicadina (assembly GCA_022478985.1). Classification (NCBI taxonomy): domain Eukaryota; kingdom Fungi; phylum Entomophthoromycota; class Entomophthoromycetes; order Entomophthorales; family Entomophthoraceae; genus Massospora; species Massospora cicadina. The sequence goes on from JAKSZP010009725.1 coordinate 38,489, forward strand.
TCATACTGAGGAGCTTCCACTGAAGGTACAGGAATAGGTTCCGATGGGACGTTTTGGGTCAGAATAGTGAAGGTAGAGAGTCCCATCTCTACTCCGCTCTGACTTTTCCCTGGAGATACTGCTCCTGTGGCAGGTACTGAATCCACCATTTGCGACAACTTCTAGCCAGTTTCCCTGAGTGACCACATGAAAAGCAGATGCCCCCAGAAGACCTGTGACCTTGATTGTTGTAAAAGGAGCCACCCCAAGGGTTGGGCTGAAAGCAGGGCTTGTATTGATGATAAGGCCAGGGGCTGCCAACTTATTGATGAACAAGGAAGGATACTTCCTCCGGATAAAAAGGCTAGCAGCGGAGATGCTAGGTTTCCGCTCTATATTGGGTGGAGGGAATTAGCATATAGACAGCGTATAAAATGAACAAGTTTGTGCAAGGATACATAAACCTCTAAATATGGAGCCAATGTATTAAAGTGCTCTCGGTATGGCTTCACAGCAGAGGTCAATGCTATGCTTATTTCACATTCAGTTAAAAGCCCTGCCCCAATTAACAAATGGGCTTCCGCTGAGAATCAATCAGCAAAGGCAGTGAGGGTCTCTTTAGGATGAAACCCAATGGTAATAAACTTGGCCTTTCAAACGCCATTTTTGAAGTTCCTCCAAACAACCACAGCACAGTATCCTTCACTTTTTGATAGGTAACGGAACTGCTTGGAAGATAGCAAGTAACTTGGTCAGCACTTCCAACATCCAAAGTGGACATTAGTAATTAGGCTTTATGCCTATCAGATACCCTTTCTACTGCAAACTCAAATCATTTAAAAAACCCATGGATGTTCCCATCACGGTCAAATGGAGGCAGCTTATCAATACAACACTCTTGCAGAAATTCCTTTCTCCAATGAGCACAGCATCTAAGGCAAGCTTGAGTTCTGCGTAGTCAACAGTCGTAGTATGTTGAGATGATTCCTTAGTGAAGCAAGCTGGATACGACATGACTAGCAACTGAGGAACGCTTCTTAGTCTATGTAATTGATCAATGGGCCCCCTGTAGTGAGCGCCACTGTTATAAGTTTGGCGATACTTGAGAGATACGCTGATGGATTTTGCACAGGGTTTGACCCACTGAGCAATTAGGACCAACAATATGATGATCATTGTCCTTGACATGACAGAATAAATGTATAAATAAATAAAATAATATGGAGCACTCGCTCCATCCACTCTCTTTTATTTCCTCTATTAATACAGCGGATCCTCGCTGTTATACTTACTTTAAACTACCAACATTTTAACTTCCTCAATCATCCCATCCCGCTTGTATGGTAATGACTTCAAATGGTACTGCTTCCATGGCTTAGTAATTCACTTCGTCATATCTCATTGGTTCCACCAATTACTCATTTGTCAATTCACAATTGCCCAATTCGGCTGAATCCCCAATAATTCCAATATAGCCTCATTTTGAGGCGCTCAAATAATCATATTTGTAACAACTTGGCGGATTCCATCTGTTCCATCATATTGACTTAGTGCTTATTGTCGAATAATATTAGAATCGCGACATTGATCTTATTCTTATTGACGGTGTGCCAACTAGAAGTTTCTCTTTTTTCTGCATGTAGCGTTACTTCCACCCTTTCGGCAAGTACATGTTGGGTATGGACCATCTGAAATTCTGCTGCGCAGGTTTCCAAGTTTCCCATCACTTTTTCCCATTATGAAAAAAACTAGCCCTGAATCTCCTCCTCCAGGAGTTGAGTGGCTGCGTCAGCTTCTACCCAAAGCACCTGCCTGGATGTTTATGTTTATAAATTTGTGATGTGGGTGTCCAAGAGTATGGATAGTGTGAAGCGTCCCTTGGTGGCAGGGCACCCTTGTGCCACTGCTTCCAAACTCTCCCATGGGTCACTTGTGCACCTTGGCGTTGGGTGTGGTGCATATGAACTTTTATAATTATCCTGTGTCTCAGTCTTAACTTTGTCTGTCAATCCCAAAAAACGTTTTTATGGGTTGCTTTGGATGCCCCTATGATGGAAACTCAGATGAGTCAAGCATCCTCTACCAGCTTTGATCATCTGATTGAAGCTTTTTGGGACAATTTCATTGCCCCAACTTGGAAGGGGCCAAGTATTTTGTCCATCATTGTTTCACCCATGGTGGCCCCTATAGATACCAGCTCCAAAAACCTGTGCAAGCCCCCAAAAGGGGGGATTTTTAGTCTTCCACTCCTTCATCTCTGGCAGAATTTGAAGGCGAGCAGGGATTCAGCCCCAAAGTTAAATTATATGCCTCAGTTTATTCACCACAATGATGTCACCCATCACTGCCCCTATATATATGCCACACTAAAAATGATTGGTTTCCCTTACATGAAGCAGAGCTACCCATCAATCACTTCTCCATTTTGGCTGAATTTGAGGGTCCATAATAGTATAGCCCTAAAATGTATAAAAATTTTAATTTAAAGGAATTTTTCTCCGCACTGCATTTAACGGTGCAAGAAGGGCCATCAACAAAGAGCCTGGGGGTGATGGCCTTGGATAACGATGTACAAGTGGCCACCAAATCTGTAATGGGGTTGGTAACTCCCAAAAGCGCGCTTTATAGTGTGAATTTATTAAATAAAAATGAGCCAAATATCATCACTTGTGGTTCTAGTATGGAAACCATCTATGTATACCAAATCACTCCAGAGAACCTGGGATTGATCTCTACCATGATTTTTCATAACACAGGAGTTGGAGAAAAAAGTTATTATTACAATATAAAAATATATGCAATTGCTGAAGATCTGGTGGGATATGTGACTTCAGAAGTAAGGGTAGCCAACTATCCCTCTCCATTCTATGATGCAAGAACATACCCTGGAGGAACATCGATGAATCCCCCTTGGGTTGGGACCATCTAGTACTAAAAAAAACATACCCTGGAGGCATGCTTATACCTGATGAAAACTTTTCAGGTGAAGTGTTGGCATTGTCTGCTGTTAATAAAGACCACTATGAATATTTTTTGTTGACTGCTACCCTTTCAAACCCTTTAGGAAAAGTAACACTACTATTTTGGTGGATACTGGAGCCACTGAAAATTTTAGCGATCATGACCTAGCCAACTATCTTTAGTTGAGTTACTTTCCTGGTGGTATGGTTAGGGGAGGGGCTTACCAAGGTATTCACAAGGTGAAGGTTCTAAGGCTAGTGGACTATCAACTTGGCAAGTATCATTTGGCTGACCACTTCCAAGCAAAGTTAAAAACCTCTTGTACCCCATCATTTTGGGAGTGGTGTGGTGGCGAAAGTTTGATGTCAGAATCAACTTGAAAGACAAGCCCTTGTCATTAACTTTTAAGTTTGGTCATAAATTAGTTGTCCCTTTGTCTGAAGCCAACTTTTTAAGGCTTTTCCCCAATGGCCTAATGTCCACACGCTCAGTCTTGCTTCATTTCTGAAGCCCTCTTTGGAGGTCCCCTTAACTTCCTGTTTGTAGATGTTGGAATCTTCGTTTGATGCATCTTCAGCCAATGTACTATCAGCTAGTTCAGAGTTTGATTGCAACTTCAAACTCACCATTGATCTGGTGCGTATATCTTCTTCCACTAACCCATTGACTCTACGGAAGGAAGCAGCATTGAATGTTTGGGTCAAAGAGCAGTTAGCTAAAGGTGAAATATTTCAGCAACTCTCTCTGGTATGTTCCCCACTTCTCTTTGTGAAGAAAGCAATAATACTATTTGCTCATACGTCAATTATGAAAGCCTTAACAACGTTACAGTACCAGATTTACATCCCATTCCATTTGGACTCTCAGATTTCTTGCTATGTAGAGAAGGCTAGAGTCTTCTAAAAATTGGATTGCTTATACACGTTCAATAAGATCTGGATCAAGAAAGGACAGGAGTGGCTCACTGCATTCAAAACCAGAAAAGGAATTTTCCAGTTTTATATTATGCCCTTTGAGATGAAAAATGAACCTTCTATCTGACAATGTTGTATAGATGCGGCCTTGAGGGACCTGCTGGGTCTGTGCGCAGTAGCCTACATGGATGATATCCTGGTGATTTCCCTGATCATGAGTCCCATGCAGTACATCTTTAGCAGGTGGTGGAGTATTTGAGGGAAGCTGAACTTGCGCTAAAAATAAGTTAGTGTGATTTGTTCAAGTCCATGTCACCTTTCTGGGCAACGTCATGTTTGATCAAGGGCACATGAAAACTCCTTACAAGGAGAAGGCGATTTGGGAGTGGCTCACCCCAACTTTGGTAAAGGAATTGAGTTTTTTTTGGGGACGTTTACATTCCTCAAAATATTTACGCTAAATTTTCTGAGGTGGCGTCCTTGTATAAGATGAGTGGGGCAAAAATGCTCCAGTTGTCCCCAGTTTCGCAGGATGCCTTCCAAGTGGTAAAGTGCACCCTGCTGTCTACGTCCCTCCTTTGCCATGTTGATCCTGATAAGGAGTTTATTGTGGCTTCTGATGCCTATAACTTCGCCATTGCGGCCTCCTTATTACAAGTAGGAGAAGATGTAATAGAGCATCTATTAAGAAATGTTTCTCAAAATATGTCTTTGTAATAAACAAACTACGCCAATATGTTAAGGAGTTAATAGAGGTGTTGGAGGCACTTTCTTATTGGCTTCATCACTTGCGTGGCTCATCCAAACCTTTCCGCGTATGTACAGATCACTGTGCCTTGTTGTACTACCACGCACCTCATGTAATGACTCCACAGCAAACCTGCGAGTATGAGACCCTAGCCAATTTGTGTATACCTATGAGTTTACTAAGGGAAAGGATAATGGTTTGGTAGATGCTTTGAGTATTTCCTGCACTAGCTCCCAATCCAAAGGAGGTAGAGGTGCATAATACCCAGTTGATGATTCCACTGGGTGATATTGTGTCACAACTTCCTCTTCCTTGGCCCATAGGCCAGCGCTTGCTCCTCTTAAAAATGCAGAGGAATATGGTATGTCCAGAAAGGTGGTCCCTTCACAGCCGCTGTCAGCTGAGTATACTATGTTTCTTGTCAATAGCGAGTTAAATAAAAAGGACATTACCAATGGTTACCACGTGAAGGAGGAGATGGTGTGGTTCCAGGGGCGCCTATAGGTTCCCGCAGGACCCCTTTGCCTGGATATCATCCAGGACCATCATGACATAATCACCGTTGGTCATCCTGGGAAAAAATTCTCTAGAGCTTATCTGGTGCACTTAAAATTAATAGGGTTTAGCCGCGCAGGTTACCAGGTATTTTAAAGAGTGCCTAGTCTGAAACCAAATGAAACCAAATTGCCAGTCCCTCGCAGGGTTTTTGATTCCAGTTAAAAAGGCTAAAGGTCCTTGGACTTCCTTATTTGTGGATTTTATTGTGGAGTTAAAATGCTTCTGAAGGCTACAATGCTATCATGGTAGTGATGGACCGTTTTACAAAGTTTGCCCACTTTATCCCTTGTAGAACCACAGTAACCAAGGCTGAGAAGGATAGGCCTTTCTATCTCATGTGTTTTCCCTTCATGGGGTGCACCAAGATATCATTAGTGATTGTGGACCCCAATTTACCTCTGTCTTTTGGGAAGAGTTGTGTAAGGCTCTTCAGATTCGCCCCTGCCGTTCAACTGCCTATCATCCCCATTCAGATGGGCAGACTGAACGAGTGTAACTGTTTTTGGAACAGTTCTTGCGGTGTTAAACTTTGAAGATCATTCAGATTGGGTTTATCACCTTCTTATGGCCCAGTTTTGCTACAACAACACTCTAAATGCATCTATAAGTTGGTTCCCATTTTTACCAACCATAGGTTTAACCCTCCTTCAATATGGAGCCTAGTTGTGGATCAAAGGTTGAAGCGTTGGAGGACTTTATAAGACTATCAAAAAAGTACACCAGGGGGTCTCCACAAGTTTGGAGGCGGTAATGAAATTTTATAAGGAGAACGCTGGTGGGAAAAGACAGGTGGGTCCAGCGTACAAGGAAGGGGATCTCGTGATGCTTGAAACATCCCAATTAAGCAAATATGCAAAAGCTGGTACCAAAGAGGATTGGCCCTTACCGCGTTGTCAGAAAGGTGGGCCACGCCTCATACCAGTTATATCTCCTCCACATTCCAGATCTTTGCTGTCTTTCGTGTACTATGTTGACGTTGTTTGAGGGCCACGCCATAGACTCTGGAGGCTTATCTCATTGATGGGGCGCCAGTGTGGGAAGTGGAGGGGATTGTAGACTTCCATTGAGTAAGAAGAATATGGAGTACCTTGTATCCCAAAAGTATTTTGATGCTGCAGAGAACAGTTGGGTGCCAGCGCATGACTGCGCCCATGCCCATGATCTAATTTTAAGTTTTTATGATCTTTTTCCTGAGATTGCAAGGCCCAAGTCAAAGCAGACCATCGCCGCCATGAAGCTACCCTTGGCCCACAAGAACGTTTCCTTGTCTAAAGCCCCTTAGAGGGGGGTGGAGCCTCAAAAGAATGAGAGGGTATTGTCATGGTCCATGACATAATTGCGAGCACAGATTGTAAGGATAAAGATGGACGTCAAGAGGTCAAGAAGGTCAAACTGAAAGGCCTCCATGACTTTAAAAATACCATGGACCTAATCTGGGTACAGGAAAAATATGCCTAGATTGGTCTTGGGGATGTGTGTCAGGAAGATAACAGTTTAATTTTAGACTGACCTACCAATTAAAGTGCCAAAGCACCAAAATGACAAGCCCAAATGCCAGAGGAACTGATATTTGCACATTAGTTATGAAAACTGGAAGGAATCTTGTCTTTGAGTGCCCATGAGCCATAGTTGTGTGTAGGTTTCTAGCAAAGAACAAGGTGAACAAGGCCATGGGCCCCGTGAGTTGTGTAATTATGGGAGGGAAGGGTGGTTTATACTTAAACATAATAAAAAACTGGAATTGGGTAGATAAATTTTTTATAAACAGTTAAAAAAAATTTATCCAAAAATTGCCTCAGTACGATGCAACTGATTAATCAATGTTTGATTTGGAAGCTGGTCAAAGCAGGGATCAGGCCCTCAAATTTCAACTTAACCCAGCGAATTTTTGAGAGAGGGGAAAATAATGACTTTGATGTGAAAAGACATCAAGGGAATTGGTGGCGGGCTGAGTTGCTATTGAATCAGCTGCAAATGCCTGACCTGAGGCTTTGCTGCATTTACGTCAGTTAGTGGGATGGAGTCTGGCCTGATGGGAAACAGGAATCCCCCAGGGACACCCCACAAAGGGCCGTCCCATCATGTCAGAAACGGGTATAGGATGGACAACCCACCTGTGCTCAGTTGCTGAGGCGTTCATTTGGCCACGCAAGATTCCATGAGTGATGATCCCAAATTTTTGTAATGAGGGTTTTGAATCAAAGGCAACAATCCCCGATGGTGATACATGCCCATTGGGGACAAAGTCTGACAATTTTGAGAGGAGTTTCAGATCAGCAACCATACTGAAGGATGGCTTGATGCCATCAGTGATTTTGACTGAGGATTCGATACTTATCCCCTTCCAACTATTAGTTGCTCGCCCATCAGGCTTTAATCCTGTATATTTCAGACATTTCAACTCCAATTTCGAGGATTTGGCGCCTTTGGCTTTATAGAGTCCATCCAACTCATGGGGATGACGATGTCTGATGATTTTGGCATAGATTTCCTCTATTTGGCAAATTAACTTGGCGGAAGCAAGTGCAGGAACTGGTGGAGGAATTTTCATAGGGAGCGCTGTTACTTAGCGCTCATCTACCACATGGGCAAGATCGCCTTGTGTGACGAGGGGTACAGCTGCCCTCAATGGATCTTTTTTGAGTAAAAAGATGGGAAAATCGCCTAATCCACACGGAGGGGACGTTCCCCTAGACTTACATTACCCTTTCCTTTTGCCAGAGGAGGAGCGCCACCGCCAGGAAACTGCATGAGGGCTACATTTTTGTGAGCCTTGGGCAACTTGATCGCCATTAAAGCTGCACCCTTTTTGGGGGGATGGGGAGCATCAGGATGGGACACGTGAAAAGCCTCAACTAGTTCCATGCAATTCATGCAATCACAGGCTTTCACCCAGCTGTTTTCGTAGGCTGTATAACCCTTACATGAAACAAGATACTAAACTGACCTCTGAGATCTGCGGGATGCTAAAATGCTCTCCACTTGGCCTCATCCCCAACCTCAATCACTATCAGCTCAGGGTATGAGTGGATAGTCCCCTTGAATGGAGACAGCTGAGATGCGCAAAAAACTGGATGTTATTTTGAGTGAATGGCAACTCTAACCAGTAAGTACCATTAACCAAATCCTCCTCCACCAAGTGGGGACCTGGACGCTTTCTTGCAAACTTCTGGGAGGGTACCTGCATCCACAAATGGCGCGTATCAAGAATGACATATGAACCCACCACAAAATCATGAGCAGAAAGTTGCTTCCAATATTAAAAACGTTTGTAGTCACCGATAGCCTTAGTGAGATGCTCCCACACCAAGGACTGGGTAAACTGAATATTTTCTGCATGATTTGCAGCAGCTGGAACCTCTAGTCGAAGACAAGGACTGACCAAAAATGAGGGGTTATACCTTAAAGTCGCTTCATAAGGGAAAAACTCTGTAGAGACATATGTTCCATTATTATAAGCGAATTGAGTGAGAGGAAGGTTATTGGCCCAGATATCTTGTGTGGCTGAAGCATAGCAGCGCAAGTACTGTTCCATGATCTTATTAACCTGCTAAGTTTGTCCATCAGATTGGGGATGATACGCTGTGGATTGACAGGGTGTAATTTTTACAATTGATGAAAGCTTATTCCAGAACCACGCTGTAAACTGGGGCCCACAGTCGATAACAATCTCCTGTAAGAGACCAAACATATGAAACTCATGGCACACGAAGAGGCGGGCAGTTTCTTCTGAAGAAATGGCGAAAGGCATGGGATACATAGGGAAAATTTTGTAAACTGATCAACCACCACCTTCACCGCAGTCAACCCATCAGAACAGGAAAGTTTAACAATAAAATCCATGGAAACTGATGTCCATGGACCCTCAGCCTGTTGTAACAGGTTAAGGATACCATTCCTTCCTGATTAATCTGAATTGGCCTGTGCGCAGGTAACACAATTGGCGATCCAGGCCGGTACATCTTTTGTCAAGCCCACCCTACTAATGGTACGCTTGATTAAGTCAATACATTTCTTATTAACCGGATGGCTGACTGTGGGGGTTGTGATGAGCCTGAAACACTTCGGCTCTAACAAGAAGAGGAACCCACACCCATGACTGAAAATGAATAAGACCTATCACAAAGGAATATAGGGAATGCTTATGAGCTTGGAGGGACATTCGTTCCAAAAGCTCCACTCCTTCAGGACAGGACATTTGGGCTGCTAAAACCCGTGAAATAAGAGGCGCATTGGGAGCTAAGTCCACTGATGAGACCACAGGAGGGATGATGGATAAGATTTGGGTGGGAGGGATAACGGTAGCAAGATCCACCTCATCTGAATCTACAGGACAATGTGCAGGGTTACAACTTAAGAAGTTGGGAAGAACATTTAATGCTCCTTCCACAAGCTCATATTTGAAGATAAAGCTACACAAATCCTGGTAGGTTTGAGCTTGCGTGTGTGCCAAATTCTGTGAAATGCAGAAGTAAAGAAGATCTTGATGATCTGTTCACACTGTTACCTCATGTTGAGCACCCTGCAAAAGATACCGCTAGTGGGTCAGGGCCCACGCCACAGATACCAGCTCCTTATTATAGATGGCCCAAAGCTGCTCTTTGGGAGAGAACTTGTGAGAAAAATAGGCTATAGGATGCTCTAACCCTTCATGATTCTGAAGCAATACAGACCCCACTGCAACAGATGACGCATTGCAGGCTACGACACAGGGCTTGGAGGGGTCCACATGTTTTAGGATAGGGGGAGACAAAAAAACCTCTTTAATTGACTTGAGTGCCTTCTGGCACTCGGGCGCCCAATGAGAGGGGACATTCTTACCAGTAAGCAGATGAAGTGGGGTGGCTAACTGGGATAAGGCAGGGGAGAATTTTTTAGAAAATTATAGTGCCCAAGAAGTTTCTTAATTGCTTTTCAGTCACTAAGTGGGTCACTCGCAGATGGCACACAACTTGTTGGGGGGGGAATGACGTACCCATCTTTTAAGATGAGATTGCCTAAAAATGTGACTTCCTCCTGATAAAACTCGCATTTTGATGGTCTAGGATTTAGGCACGCCTTATGTAAGGCTGCCACAACTGCTTCCTAATCTTTTTCATGTTGTTTGGGAGTCAGGGAATGTACCAAGATATCATCAATATAAGCAACCGTGCAGGTAAACTGGAGATCGCCCAATACACTATCAATCATTCTTAAAAATGTGGCTGGTGCATTCTTCAACCCAAAGGTCATTACTCAAAATTAGAAAATACCCCCCTTTGTTTGTATAGCAGTAAGCCATTCCTAACCTTCCATCACCCAAATTTGGTCAAAGGTATTAGAAAGGTTAAGTTTTGAGAACACATGAAACTTAGCAATCGCTTGACTGATAGTTTAATCCAGTGGTAAAGGTTAGGATTTTGAACTGTGATTTTATTTAGTTGACCATAATCCATGCAGGGACTAAGGGAAACATCAGTCTTTTTGGAAAAAACAATGCAAGAAACGACTGGTGATGTCTCTTTGAACAACCACCCTTTCTTAAGCATGTCATCCAACCATACATTGGGAGCAGCCTCCTCCTCAGCTGTGTGCAGGTAAAAAGGACAGTTAATATTTACCACCTACACTGTTGCTCTAAACCCTAGATCGAATTTAGTATGGGGAAAGATGGTCTGCCTTCTCAGAATCAAAGATACTTTGATATCCCATTAATACCTAAGGAAAATCTGATGGAAGGCCTGTAGGGGAAACCATGGAAGTGATGGAACTGTGGCCTTGAGTTTTTGTAAACCTTTATACTAAGGTAAACTCGCCTTCCATTTGGTTATTAGTAAATGACAACATATTGGACTCCAGGTGATTTCTAACATGCTATCGACGCCACCAACCCACCCCTAAGATTACCAGAAACACCAAGTTCAGCATTGCAGAGAACCTATCATAAAAGCTAGACTGGTGAACAGAAAAAGGTACTGTGTGTCAATTAGGTATGGAGGCTGGGAGGCTAATGATGCGACCATTACCATAGGACCCAAGTCCAGGTCATGTTCCAACTGGTGGGCTAACTCTACACTCATATAATCACCCGCAGCTCCAGTGCCCACCAAGGGCTCAAAGGACACATAGTGAGCTCTGATACTAATTTTCATGGGCAATAAATAGAAAGCAAAATTCTCTTTATTGACAGCTATATTTGAGTCTGTAGATATGGAAAATATTGTACTAGGATTGGGAGAAACTACAAGGTTTATAACAGGAGTAGCAACTTCATAAGTGAGAATGACAGAATATACTGACATGGGCATGTGAGCCACGGCAACTATTGAATGTGATTCAGACAATAATTTGGAGCTGGAATTTGACACCAAGGCCACCTCAGTGGCTCCTATCATGAAAATCCCATTTGGAGAGTGGGCTTATACAATTTAAAAGTATTAGGCTATTGTAACCATAGTAAATTTCTTCACAACCTTATTCAGCTGAGAGAAAAGGACCACTGCTACGCCTATCTCAACGAGAAGGGAGGAAATGGTTAATAATAATGGTTAGTCAATTATGTCATTAAGATAACAAGTTAATTTTAGAGTGACCTACCAATTAAAGTGCTGAAGCACACAAATGACAAGCCCAAATGCCAGTGGAAATGCTACTTGAACAACTGTTATGAAACCAGGAAGAAATCTCGTCACTGAGTGCCCATGAGCCATAGGTGTGTGTAGGAACCTAGTGAAGAACCAGGTGAACATGGCCATGAGCCCCGTGAGTTGTGGAAACATGGGTGAGAAGGGTGGTTTATATTTAAACATAATAAAAAAATGGAATTGGGTAGAGAAATTTCTAATAAAAAGTTAAATAAAGAAATTCATCGAACAATTTCCTCAGTGCGATGCAACTGATTAAATAGTGTTTGATTTGGTAGCTGGTCAAAGCAGGGATCAGGCCCTCAAATTTCAACCTAACCCAGCAATTTTTGAGGGAGGGGGCAATAATAACTTCAATATGAACTGACATCGAGAGAATTGGCTTAAGGATGAGTCACTATCAGTTCAGCTGCAAACGCCTGACCTGAGGCTTTACTGAATTTATGTCAGTTAGCATGACAGCATCTGGCCTGATAGGCAATATGCATCCCCTTAGGGCTACCCCACATAGATGCGGTCCCAACAAGTCAGAAATGGGCTCAGGATGGTTAACCCACTAGTGCCCAGTCACTGGGGCGTTTGTTCAGCCAAGCAAGATTCCTTGGGAAATGATCCCAATTTTTGTAATGAGGGTTTTGAATTATAGGCAACAGTCCCTGATGGTGATACATGCCCATCAGGGACAAAGCCTGACGATTTTGAGAGTAGTTTAGGATCAGCAACCATACTGATTGATGGCTTGATGCCATAAGTGATTTTGACTGAGGATTCAATACTTATCCCCTTTCAACTATTAGTTGCTCGCCCATCAGGCTTTAATCCTGTATATTTCAGATATTTCAACTCCAATTTCGAGGATTTGGCGCCTTTGGCTTTATAAAGTCCATCCAGCTCATGGGGGATGACAATTTCTGATGATTTCAGCAAAGATTTCCTCTATTTGGTGAACTAACTTGGTGGAGTCGAGTGCGGGAACTGGGGGAGGAATCTTCAGAGGGAGCACCGTTACCCAGCTCTTGTCTACCACAAGGGCGAGGTCACCTTGTGACGAGGGGTACAGCTGCCCTCTTTGTACCTTTTTTATGAAATGGGAAAGTTGCCTAATCCATGCATAGGGGACGTTCCTTGGATTTTAATGTGCATGATGCTCATCCTGGCGTTACAGCCCAGGAACTAAAACATATTAGTTACATCTTCAGCTCAGACAGCCTGTTACGGTTACTGGAGGAACAGTGATTCAAAACCATTCCGTTTATAAGATGTCTAAGTCAGGACAAGTCAATTTGCAATCTATAGCTCAAGTTTGGACAATCTCAAGTAACAGAACCCTGGTCAATGGTAGCATGCACCTATTAGTTCTCTTAGTCTTAGCACCACTTCCGCCAATTAATAACTCGCCCCCCATTGTTTAATTATGCTTCCATGAGACCAATTTTCCTCGTTGGTCATCTGGTTTATTAAAAACCCCGTTCATTTTAGTATTATATGTGCACGTGTTTAGCTTTGTTTGCTGACCTCTACCAAGTCTGATTCAGTCAAATGTGCGCCCTCCTTGCTTGGGGCTTTATGTGCACTATCCTTCTGGGTGTGCTTTGCTTACCTTCTATTCAGCGGTGGGGTATATAGCAGGGGGCCCTCACCCCCACCTCTATTGGAACTGGAGCGTTACAGACACGCTCCTGACACTGCTAAACATTTGCATTCCATCAATGTATAGCTATGCTTATGCTTATCCGGTGTTCTGCTGCAATAAGCAACAGTAACTTCCCCATCATCCCCAATTTGAGATAGCACATCACCAGCTTGGTGTCAATGAGGCATTGGTTTGTATGAAAAATGGGCTTATATAATATGGATATTGAAGCACAGGTGCCGTACTTGGATTATTTTCAATAATTTGTAGGCCTGTTGGCAATTGACTACCCAACTAAAATGAAATTTTCTAGTAGCATATGAAACAAGGGTTCAGAAATTTTTAAAAATCTGTCAATAAACTTTAATAGTAGCATACCTTACCTCACATACTTGAACATTTCACATGCTCTCTGAGGCTTGCATTTTATTTATTACATTTGTCATCTGAGGCTAAGGACACAAGCCTTGAGGATTGATGAAAACCTGAGATACTTAACTTATCTTTAAATGATTATTTTTTTGGGTCTTTACTTAAGGTTGACCTTCAGTAATCATTCAAAATTTTTTTCAAGGTGTTACAGGCATTGAGAGAATAGACTTAAAAGAGATTGATATCATCTAAGCCCACTAGTACATATGATATCTTGCGATCTCCCAAAATTATAACCATCACATGCTGAAAAGTTGCCAGGCATTACACAGCCCTTGTGGCATAAATGTTGGATAAAATAAACCTTAAGTTGCAATAATTGCGCACTTCTATTGCTTCTCTTTAATCACTTTTTTTTCCCGTAAGCATCACTTTTGTTTATAGGTGATTAATTCTATTTAACCAATTACAACTTGTCTTAACTGTGCCGTCCAATCAGGGGATGACAAAGCGACTGAATCCACTGAACTCACACACTTATGCAGCAGCGATGAAGGGGAACAGCATGGGCCAGAAGGCCAAGATGCTCAACTTTAACTATAGTGCAAAAAGTGACCATATGTTCCAAGCAGTGACTATCTCAAGATGGTCCAAGATTTTCACCAAACTGGCAACATTAGCCACGCATTTCCCAAGTCCTCACGTGAATTCGGTGTGCACATTAATTTTGTCATTGAGGAACCTCTACAATATGAAGCAGTATGTCATGCTATCCCAGGACGCTTTCCAGAAGCTGTAAGATTGACTGAAAAACTCGCAATGGGAACCTTAGATCTTGGCTATGCTACTTCTGAGGCTGCAAATGCAGCCATAGCTGCCCCAAAAGTCATCTACACTAAGCTGAGAGTAGGAAAGGAGCCTAAACTATTACAGACAATATCCGAATCACATGCACCTGTTTTTGGGATGATGAAAACTTGTTTGGAGTACTATAAGGACTCCCAACCACTGAAAAGCAGGACTACCTGGAGGCAGCTCTAACAAGCGGCCTGAGCGCATATGGAGAACTAGTCTCTTTTGAAATTGAGAAAACCGCCTCTGGCCCCACCTGGCTACAGACAAGGCTGTAGCAATGATACACCCAAGCATGGATGCCGATGGTGACTTCAATGCAATACCATGCAAAGCGTATATCTTAGACCCAAAGGTGAATCAGTCTCGCCCTTTCTCAGTACGCCCAGAAAAGAGCCCGCCCATATGCACGAGCTGCAACATAGTAGGGCATAAAAACAATGCCTGTCCGGCTACATGAGAGAGAAGAAAGTTTATTAAGTGGGAGAAATTCTGAAGGAAATAGATCAGGGGGACGCATTAACAGCCCGCCTCTGGGGATCACAGGTAACTATTAGGTGATCCAACCAGTCTCCCCATAGCAACTTAAAGAAGCGGAGGTGGCCAGAAAGGCGGCGTAGAAGGCCAAGCAGAAGAAGCAGAAGGAGGAGAAGGAAGCAGAAGCTCGGAGGTTGCAGCCAAGCACAACATTGAGCAACAACAAGACCATCTCTCTAGTATGACCGCCCCTAAGACAGCCCAACAGCCGCAAGATAATGATCAATGGGCATTTCAATCAGAAATGGACAACATGCACTTCACACCTGTACACAATGGAGCCCAACCCATTCAAGTACCAGTCAATAAACCCATTTCACAAGCCAACAGTTTCTCAACCGTCAACGGGATGGAGGACAACAGTGCTCACTGTATGAAGAACCAAAATTCGGAACTCTGGGACACCAGAATGGCAATCAAGTACATCACCAGCCCAAACCATTTATGAGGGTCCTATGACTAGATCCAGACACAAGCAAGCCACCTCAGCTGCACAAGGTAAATATGGCCCTATGCAGTCATAGCAGGCGTGCTGGGCTTGCTAAAGATTGGGACTCTCAACATAGCAGGACTCTCATCCAATAAGTCCATGTATAAGAAACGAGTGCTCCTGCTAACCCATTGGTGGACGAGCTTTTCCTTGCAGGAGAGCAAGTGCACCACTGGAAAGGAGGAAGATTGGTCCAGGTTCTTTCTCCCTTCACCAACATTCTGGATCAGCTTTTATGGATTTGTAATCAAAGCAACAGCTGCCATTGCAATCACCAACTACTACTCTCAGCTGAAGGAAGGGTTCTAGTTCTGGCCTTCAAATAGGGGAACCAATCATATCAGGCCACTTCAGTATATGCCCTGGTGAAGCAGACAAAAGGGAAGAATTTCTGAGCAACCTAATTGAATTGAACTATCCATAAGAAACGATTTACCTAAGGGACTTTAATTGCTGACTGGACGAAACTTTTGACAGATGGCCAAATGTCACAACCCGCCAATAGGATCGAACCAATTAGAGGTAATTAATGACATCAAAAGGTCTTCTAGATACCAAACTATTCTCAGAATCATACTTTCCGAATCTAACGCGGCCAAATATTATAGGTAATCAACTAATCAGCGCCACTAGACTGGATTTGATACTCATGCTTGTGTTGTTGGAATCACAAGCTGAAGATTTTGCAACAATCGACCTACATCTATCAGACCACAGAATAGTGAAAATTAGTATCCAATCAAAGGAAGAACCACCCAATAACCAACGTTGAAAAAGGATGCTGCCAAAGAACGTGAATCTGGTCCAAGTAGAAGATCAGAAAAAAAGACATGTAGATGAACTAGCCAAATGCACTAACTCTGAAACCTTATGGCAGCAGTGGCTAAGGTTAAAAAAGGAAATTATATCTGCCCCAGCCCACGCAGCATTTCGTCGCACAAGGAAGGAAATAGCAGAACTTTAAAAAGCTCATGGAAAATTAACCATCTGGAAAGATACCCACCCCGTAGCGGCTACTCACCACAGTGGGCTAGAGATTGGGTGAAACAGACACTAATTGTCAAGAAACATAAAAAACTTCAATTATACATGGAGGCCCTCCAAGCAGGTGCCATATGGGCTGTTCAAGGGGATCTACCATCCAAGTTATTCTATCAGACTTACAGAACGATTTCAAAAAATTCCAGTCTCATTGAACTTCAAACTGCGAAGGCCAAACCACTAGCAACCCAGAAGAGGTAGTATCCATCACCCACTTCTACTACTCAAAATTGTATAAGGCAGCCCCAACAGAGGAAGCTGCTAAGAACTACTTCATCAATGCTGTCCCAACAACGTCAAGCATTTAGCCAACCTTGTTGACCCCATAACGGAGGATGAACTAGCACAGGTTCTATGGAGGCTCCCTACCAACAAGTCATCAGGACTAGACGGCATCCCCTATGAGTACTATAAAGCACACTATGAATTAATAAAGAAGCCCATGATATCTCTCTTTAACTCAAGTCTGAAAGAGGGATGGTGATCCCAGGAGGCGCAGAAGCCTATACCATAGCGCTCCACAAAAAAGGGACTGTACTGATCTGAACAACTGTCACACAATATCTTTAATTAACGCGGAAATAAAGATAATGGGAAAGATAATGGCTAAGCGTCTCTCAGAAAAAGCCAAGAAGTGCATTGTCCCACAACAGCATGGTTTCACCCCAGGGAAGATCATTTGGGACAACATTCGCCAAATAACAAACACACTTTGAGGAGCATCCAAGGGCACGCTCTGCTTTCTAGACCAAGCTAAGGCATATGAAAGAGTAGACTGGGAATAGTCGGCGGCAATACTTCATAAACAGGGCTTCCCAAACCCTTTTTTCATAGATAGCGAACCAATAGCTGTCATTCAACTTCTCAGTACTAGGGTCTGCATTCACTTCACCTCCTGTCACACCAGAAAAAGGCCTTCGTCAAGGGGACCCACTTAACCTATCCTATACAACCTCATAATTGACCCCCTCCTACGGGTGATGGAGAAACAGTTATCTGGTATTGAGTGCAAGGGGAAAAACCACTTAAGGTTCTGGCCTTTTCAGATGACTGTGTGGTAGGGTCTCCTTCAAGGCGGATTCCAAAAAGGTAGAGGAGATAATCAACCTATATGAAAAAGCCTCCCAAGCCAAACTCAACGAAACCAAATCGCAATCCTTGGTGCTATCAAGTCTTAAACGCCTGGGCCTAAAAACAAGATGACAAAAAGAAAAGTCACAAACACAAGCAAAGTGAATAAGTGTAAAAATTTAAGCTCTATCCCACCACCCTTTCAGATGCCTTGACCAAAGGAACCCATCAAACACCTAGGGATCCCCATCACAAGTGCGGGTATAGCAACTCAAGAGGTGGAAGAGAAGCTACTTCAGGATATCCATATGACAGTGGCAAGGTGGAAGTTTAGTAAGACATCTCTGGCTGGAAAATGTCGCCTTTCCAACACTATGCTCTTCTCAAAAATTCAATCCTGCACATGCAATCGCCTTTAGCAAATAATTTTTAAAAAACGAACATTAAATCTAAAGCCTAGGTTCTGGGGCTCATGCTCCCCCAGCCAGGATCACCACACTAAGGGGGCCAACTTCTGAAGCCGGATGGGGTTTGACCCTGAATTCAATGCTGCAAACATTTTTATGAAATGGATCTGTACTGCGACCTCACAAGAAGGGGAGTCCGCCTCCATGGGCATCTGCAGCAAGGACCCAAGTCAGAAACCTAGCTCTCAGGAACCCAGGATCCCCAACCACCCTATTCAATTACCTAGGTTCACGCCCAGGGTAGTAGGCCCATGGGACGCGACGCCTGAGGCCAAGGCGATGCTCCATTATAATAAGATATTAAAAATAGCACCAAGATTTGAATCCAAGCCTTAAAAAATGTGCCGTGGGCAAAACCAAAAAATTCTAAAACTCAATCAGCACCCAGCGCCACCAGCCAATGCAATTCTGAGGGCCCAAGCATCCAGCCAATCCCAGCGCTGAATTTCAGAGGAATAATTCACCCTTCTGAGCTCCATAATACTACTTGGAGAATATTGAGCGAGCCTCTACTTGGCCCCAAAATTACAACCCTGCATTGGAGAGTCGCTAAATGACTTTTTTGGACAGGGGAGCACTCAAACGCCACGCAAAGGAAGTGCACAGTGTGCAGTGAAGAAGATTCGCTGCAGGTATGTTTCATGTAAAACAGCGGTAAGAGTCTTAGAAGAAGAGATGCACTTAGTTCAGCTGCAATCCACAAATTCCAACCACATAGCTGAGGACCAGCTCTTCTAGGCCAGGTCAAAGCATTGAGACCTTGATTGCAATGAGTTAATTTTTGTTCTAGAATTATGGGCGATCTATAGTAACTGGTTTGCCGCCACTGAAAGCCCACAAGGGTCTGACCCAGCTAGGGCCATTAACAACTTTTGCTTTATTCTAAGCAAAAACATTGGCTACTGGCTGTTTGGGGATGCCATTCTACCAAAAACAGCATACGCAAGTAGTGTCTTGGGCCATTTCACACATGTTTGAAATTTCTATGGTGCAACGAACATGTTTATAGAAAGCCCATTTATCCGAGGTAACTGAGGTCTCCCCCAACAGCAACCTACAGCAAGGCGCAATGCTAAGGTTTTACAATAGCATCAAATCACTCCATTTGCATCCCGCTTTAAAATGTTCCCATTTACTCGCCTATCCCATCCCTTAAGTGCATCATCTCTGGTCACATACTTCTGAATAAAATTTTGAAATTAAAGATTAAAAATATTGCTTTACTTTAGACAAATTGATTTTGTAAGTATTCAGAGAAAAGATCCATTGCAGAAACTATTCCACTCCTTACAACTAATTTAAGGTGTCATTGATTCTTGAGTGGATACAAAACCTTTTTTGTAATGGAATTGAAGTGGCGGTAATTGATTACAACTTTATTAATACCACTCTTATTTTATGATAAAGACACGATTGTACAAGCATCTTTTTGTTGGTACAATCATTACACTCTTTAAGTTTTGTTGAGCTCTTATCCAACTACTTCATCGCTAGTGTGGGAAAACCTTATTGTCCTCATTCTTATAGGCGTGTGGTCCACAATATCCACAAAGTATTTACTCCTTCCACACAACCTAAATAATAGTCATTTTTAGTCAAGATATCATAGTACTGGTCAAATAACTGCAATACCTCATCCTTTTGTTGTTTATATAATCCAGTAAGTGAATCTTGTGGGATGACTGCATGTGCCCCTAGCCCTCGTTGGGTAGTGCAAATTCCTTTAGGTCACTAAATTCTGTGGCAGAATTCAACTCATCCTGGATAATAGATGTACAAAAGCGACAACTTGATGTTTTTAATATTGATATACTGCTTTTAATAAGATCAACAATGCATCAATTCCGCCATGTCTTGGTATGAGTATCCCAGGCGCTACACTGGGTTCCATCTAAGAATGATTTCAGAGCAGCATGATCTCCCTATAAAATCCTTCTAAATACCAATGAAGTGCTTTACTCATAACCAGTTAGTGGCAAGGGGCTATTTCTGCATCCTTGTTCACTCTCAAAAGTATCCCCAGTTTTCATTATTGGCGATGTGTAATGGCCAACTCAGATTTTTTTTGTGTATATCTAATTGATACTACTCCTTTTTCATAGGATATATCAATAGAGTTTTGATAGCGGCTCATGGGCTTAGTATCAGAATGATTATTTTATGAGAATTGTCTTCTCAGGTATTGTTGATGTCCTTAAAGTTGCAAGTTGTACCATAGGTTCATAAGAATCTTGTTCTGATTTATATGTAATAATTGAAGTTTGGAAGCACATTTTGAGGTGATGACACTGCAAGCACATAAAATTGCAATGTAAGGCGCTGTAGGATTTTCACTTATTGTACTGTTAGGGTCTACTGTTCCCTATTTTTTGCCAATGATAAATATCTGGAGCAACTTTATCTTTTTGATTAATTTAGTTAAAACAATGTTTACAGGCGCTTTGATATCAAGATTGTTACAAGCTTGATTTTGTTTACTGGAATATCAACATAAGTGCACTCCAAGTAATAAGTTTCAGTTGAGTTTACTAAGTGGATATGAGTAGAGTGTAAGGAACTAAGATTGCATCTCAAAAAGTATCAAATGATAGGACATTTGGTGATAAATATGTCAATGAGCATCTCTATGTTCACCTCCTTCTGACTTGGGGTTTCTGTTGTTCAACTTATGTGAAATTCTAAGAATCACTCGCATGTTTATTAATATCCTGCAAACTTAATTGGGCTGAAGTTCATTTGATGGATCCTCAATTTACCAGTGGCATACAGTAATTTGACCGTTTGGAAACTCACTAGGCAACAAATAGCCCAGACTCTTTGGGCCAATGTTGGTATTGATTTTCCCTCTGTAATTGGGAACTTCAACTGAGGCAGGCAAAGTTGCAAGCTGTGGATCTTGGGATCCAAGCTTGCTGACACTCTCCAAAAGCACCTTAGGATAAAAGCAAAATGAAGATATAATAAAATAGACCTTTATTTAAGACTAGATGAATTGATAATTATTCATTAGGCCAGGCGCCGGTATTTATACCTCCAAGGCATCTCCTGGCCACATTTGAGCACAAAATTACAACAGATAAATTACCATCTCAGTTTGGCCCTTGAATTGATATGACTGAGACCTATTGCTAGGTTTATTGGTGGCAAAATAATCTCATATTTGGGAGGATTTCAGGGATAAAAATTGAAACAATGAGCGTGCAAAATGGTCCTAAGATTGTCTCAAAAAGAGTTTCATCATACTGCTGACAAAATACAAATTCTTGGGGATTTTGTGGTCAAATTATATAAATAACGTACCCTTAATCAGGCTGTTGGTATGCCTCTCTTGATAGCACTAGGTACTCCCATTTGGGCAGTCCATGTGCAAGTGCTATCATGCTGGTTACGCATATCAACATACAAAAATTATATTTAGGACCAGCTCAAAATATGTTTTCATCATACTGCTGACAAAAATGACTCCCTAATTGGGATATCAACTGGCCTTCTCAATAGCACTAGGTCTCTATTTCATTTAAGTATGTGATACACTCCTTATAGGTAGAGTCTATTAGTATCAGAACATGGTGGGCTTTTTCGGATATCAGATACATTACAGCTCCTACATAAATGTCAGACAGAGCTTAGTAAGATCAATATAAGTTTTTCACAAGCTTGTATATATTGATTTCATGGGCTTGGTGTTCTGTCTAAAGAGTCTTGCAAAATTTATATCCTCAAACTTTAAAACAAGATGAGATCAATATCATTGACAGCGGATTACTTCTAATATTATTCTTTATAAGTTTGATACCCTATTAATCAAATCTGTCAGTCCTCTGTAAACAGTATAAGCGGTGGTTGTCAACTATCTTGTGCCTTGTTGGAATTTTAACCAGATAAATGTTCTATAGTATCTGAGTTAAGGGTGTCAACTAGTCAGGGGTGATTGCTGATTAATCTCCTAGTTTAATATTATTATCTATAGTTTATAGTTACCTAATTGTACTCCCCATTTGGTGGGTTGAGCTACTTAAAAGTGTCTGGGATAATTCCCAATAGAACTATTGTTATGTGTAAATTTTACAATGGCGGCTAAAGATGAGGATGTCAATATAACAATTAATCTAGATTCCAGCAAATCACTAATTCTTCATCCAGTTTCTGATAACTAGTGACTGACGCTAAGGATGATCCAATCAATTGAACTAATTGGGATTTACTGTTGACCTAAGCTGAGGATAATAAGAATCCAAGCTTTGAATGCTAAGGGTTCCAATAAGGTTGAGCAATAATGATTCTGCCGCCTAGGATAATGAATACCGTGCAACTGATGCCAAGGATATATAATTCTTAGTAATAATAAATAATCATATAAAGTTAACTGGCAACCGATGCTTAGGATATATAAAAATAATATTTGGCATTTAATTGGGAAAATTATTGGAATGGTTGCCAGTGGATCTTTGAGGATCAGGTTTGTTTTCAGACAATAATGCCAATGATTGTTGATAGGAGGTCATTTGATTGCCAATGAATTCGCCTAATTATAAATACATTAAATTTCCTCATGATAAAGATCTCTCTTTTGACCACCTTTATAATTTTTAGTAATAAGAGGGAGCAAGGGTGGTAAAGGTGGAAATGGAGATCCTCAAGGTGAGGTGCTGGGTAAATGCACCTAGGGTGGTTGGCGCTACCAACCCCAACACCTGGAGCTACATGGATGCTTTACAAGTACTAGTTTAACAGGCCACCAACAACAAGGGACTGACGGTGATTAACCCTGAGGGGGATGAGATGAAAGAGTCAATAATAACCCAGAGAGGTTAGGGCTAGCTTTGTGTCTCAAAAAGGGTTTATTGCTCCAAGGTGAAGTTTTTAGTCTGCTAGGCTGGTGGGTTGCCTGTGGACCTGTAGTAAAAGGTAGCATATGAAGGCGAAACAGCAAGAGCCAGCAGTTGTCATACTGTTTGGCCTGGCACACTAACAGTGTTCCTGATGTAGCAAATGTAAATTTGCAACATCGGTGCTCAATATAAGTTACTCTGTTAATGTTTTGCTCAAGTAGTTGGAGATATGGTCAAGAGGTAGAAAAATCCACTGATTTAATCCTGGCGCCTCTTGGAGGAGGAGCGCTGAGCTGATCTTGGCCCACCGCATAGGTGGAGTCATGCTGGAGGAATATCATCTGGTTAAGTGGGGGGATATGTTTGGATTTCAACCAGATGAACTCTCACATAATATTTGAGTTAAAGGTGTCAATTAGTCGGGGGATTGCCAATTAATTGCCTAGTTTGATAGTATTATTAATATTATATTTACCTATTTGTGCTCCTCATTTGAGTGGGTTAAGCTATTTTAAAGTTTTGAGATAGTCCCCAATATTTAATGTTATTTGTAAACTTGACACCGGTGACTAAAGCTGTGGATGTTAATACAATAATTAATTTAGATTATAGTGAATTACTAATTTATCATCAAGTTTTGGGATCACTGGTGACTGACGCCAAGAATGATCCAATTTTTTAAAAAATTGGGATTTACCGTTGACTTAAGATGAGGATAATCAATTTGCCAGCTTTTTGCCAAGGGTTTTGATAAGGGTGAGCGATTATGATTCTGCCGCTTAGAATTATAAATACCAGTGACTAAAGCTGAGAATATCCAATGTTTAATAATAACAGATAATTATATAAAATAACAAGCAACTGATGACAAAATAAATTGAACCAATATTCAGCGTTTGATTTGGGAAGAATTTTTAAGGGATTGTATGCCAGTGTAATGAAGAGGATTGGGTTTGTTTGCCAGCAATAAGCTAAGGATTGTTGATAGATGGTCATTAGATTGCCAATGAAGTCGTTTAAGTTTTAATACCTTTGATTCCTTGATTATAAATCTCTCTATTGAGAATTTTATTTATTTGTTAGAAGTAAGAGCGAGCAAGGGTGATAAAGTGGCACTAGAGAACCAAGTTAAAGTGCTGGGTAAATGCACCTAAGTGGTGGTCAGCGTTACCAACCCCAATACCTGGAGCTACAGAGAAGCCCTACGGGAATTTAGCCAAAGGTCACCAACAATAAGGGACTGATGGTAATTAACCCTGAGGGAGATGATATGGCAGAGTTGAGAATTACCCATAGAGGTGTA
>JAKSZP010009726.1:0-62774 GCA_022478985.1 Massospora cicadina
CCCCTTGAGGAATTAAAGCGAGTTCACTGTATTGGGTCTATGGCAAATATAGGGTATACCCGCTAAACAGTCTTTATGTATACCTTCGTTCAAATCTCCGATGAACTAACCCCAGCTGATCTGGATAACGTTCACACCCTTCTAGAGGCCTACAGCAACATTTTATTCAAATATGACAATGACTATGGGCACATGAAGGGGTGGACTCATACTATTGATGTTGGTGATGCTCAGACTATCCACTCCAAACCCTACACAAATCCAAAATTGAGGAGCTAAAGTGTGGACGGAGCTCAAAGAGCGTCTGGAAGCTGGGTTGTTGATGCCTTTCCAAAGCCCTTGGTTGTCCCCATTTCTATTGATAAAGAAGAAAAATGGAGGTCATCTGGTAGTAAATGGCTACCGCAAACTGAACAACCTCACAAAGAAGGACATTTGCCCTATTCCCCGCGTTGATAGTGCTCTGGCCCAACTCTCTGGGTCTAAATTTTTATCCGTCGTGGACTTGACTAGCGGCTATTGGCAAATGGACCTTTCTCCACAAGACCATGAGAAATATGCTCTTATTTTGCATTGAGGGTCTCTTCCAACCTACCCAAATACCACAAGGGTTGTGCAACGCGCCCGCCACTTTTCAGCGGGCAATGGATCACATTATCCAAGATCTTAAACAGAGCTGTGTGATTGTCTCTCTTGATTATATCACCGTCTTCTGCAAAATTTTCAACAAGAACCTTGTGCATCTAAAGGAAGTGTTCCAATGTTTGTGGGCTCTTATATAAAACTGAAGACCTCCAAATGTACGTTCATCAGAAGAAGCTGAATTTCCTGGGACACGCTATCATACAAGATGGATTTGACTTCTACAACGTAAGGTTGAAGCAATATCCAAGATTACTGTGCCTAAAACCATTTGCAACATCCAGGTAATTTTAGGAATGATGGGGTATTATCATCAATTCATCCCTAAGTTCGCCCAGCTCAGTGAGCCCCTCATCTGCCTCATTGCTATTAACACTCCGTTCCATTGAGTGCGGAACAAAAAGCCGCATTTGAGACCCTGAAGTAGTTATTGCAACAGCAGCCGATCCTCCATCACCCTGATTATGGCAAGCCCTTCATGTTGTTCACGGATGCCTTCAACTACACCTTTGGGGCTATCTTAGCTTGATTAGATGAGAATGGAGTCAGTCACCCTGTTTCCTAATTCATAAAAATTCTGTCAAAAGCTAAGCACAACTACAGTGTCATTGAGAAGGTGTGCCTGGCTGTCCTGCTTGCTGTAAAACACTACAGACCATTTCGATATGGGACTCCCTTAAAAGTGATCACAGACCACACCTCCCTAAAGTGGTTGCAGAATATGAAGTACCCAATAGGATGGTTGTCTCGCAGGGCTCTGAAGCTCCAGCATTATGATATGACACTTGAGCATCGGGAAGGAACGCGCCACATGAATTTAGATGGGTTAACGCATCTATCAATTCTTCACTTAGACAATAGTTAAGCTGAGAGGTTACATGATCTCCTCATGACTCAGGATGTGTGGGCTGATGAAGACTAACAAGTACAAAAAATGTAGGCTTTACACTACCACAATACTAAGGTGGAATGTTAAAAGTTATACAAAAAGTAAGAGTAAAATGGTTGCCTTATCTACGGCCATCCAAACGAGTACTGGCGATCCAAGGATAGCACACTATCATGGGCCATGGTGGAGTTTGCAAAACCTATGAGTGGTTTGATGAGGTTTACTGGTAAGGCGTCATGGAGACCATAGCTGAAGTCCTAGATGACTGCCTGACCTGTAAAAAGCAAAACATTTATAAGACCTGATATCTGTAACAATTGATTACGCCCCAACAACCCTCCCATACCATAAGTTTGGACGTGTTTGGGCCTCTACCTCAGACCACTGGTAGCAACCGTTAAATCTTGGTTAGAATAATTCATTTCACTAAATAGGTTGAAGAAGTTGCTCTCAATGCTCAAACGGCTAAAGCCACTGCTACCTTTTTACATCAAAATATCTTCACGCAACTTGGATGCCCTCAAGTCCTCCTATGTAACAATGGAAAAAACTTCACCTCTAGAGTGGTAAAGCTCCTCACACTTCTATGGGAACACAACAACTCTTCTCAGACCCCTTCAATACATCTACAAATGTGGCTATAGAAAGAGTTAATGGAACCTTGGTATTGATACTTCACAAGGTGCCAGTTCAGACCCTCTCCGCTGGGATCTCTACTTACCCAGTGCCTTATGGCCTACCAAATTATTTACCACCACATCCTAAAGATGTCCCCTTTCCGTGTGTTGTATGGCTGAGAACCTGGGGTGCCAGCTCTACTAGCAAAAATTATTTTCACTAAAGAAAACTGAACCATTTCAAGCCATGAAAAAGTTGGCACAACACATCATCCAACTACAAGTGGAGGCTATGACTAACTGGGCCAAAACTATCACTAAAGAAGGCCAAGCAGCTAATGAGCTCCAGTCCCCTCTCCCTTCCTACCAAGTATTTGAATTGGTATTGTAATACCACAACCGCATCACTCCTAGAATTGAGAAGCTCATATCAATCTGGGAAGGACCCTTTATAGTCACATATAAGCAAGGGGATGAATACTCCATCAAATCCTTGCTTCTGGAGGAACCATCAACTGGGTTCATGGCCGGTTTTTACGCCTTTATTCACCCCCTAACACTCTTGAAGGGGGTAATGTTGGACAATTGCAAGTTTAATATTGTAAAAAGAGTGTGTCAGATGAAAATGATAACAAAATTTGGCCAAAAGTCCCTAGTCAATTCCTGGTGGAACCCCTAAAATTGGGGTAACACTTCTATTATCACTTGGGTAAAAGCCACGAGTTCAGGCAGTCAGATTGCACTGAACCATCGGCCAAATCTGGGGAGCCCTTCTGATGTCCCTCCCCCTCTTACAGCAAAATTGGTACAGCCAACACCGTGAAGACTGGCCCCTTTTATAGGGTCAGAAGGGGTCCCTCAAGGTAAAAATGCCTTCATTGCCCAATGATTGGGTAAAATTTTTTAAAAATTTGCCTCACGGTCATATCCTACCAACAATTGACTTTCCATTGCCAGTTCTATCAAAAACAAGGCGAGTCTTCTAAGATCTGATAGGTCAAATCCCAATATTCCCTAATTCGGACTTTACTAAGCAATATGAACTTTGAGCCTGAATATCTTAAATACTAAGTATTGACTTATTAAGAGGGTTTGTTTTCTTACCCCGCGGCAACTAATCAAATAAATATAAAAACTGAATTAAAAATCTTTTTTTATTTTATAATATCTGGGTGATAACCCCCTAATAACTAATCATCCCTGCAATAGAGAATCGTCTTCTCCTACAATACTTGTTGGATTTAGGTGAAATAAACACCAGCGATCAACAAAAAACCCTAAAAAAACGGCATCTGAGTAGCTGGAATAACCTCTTTAAGGTGATTATCACACATTTCTCCTGATAAACCTCAGGCAACATGCTCTTCAAGTAACCTGATATTTGGTCCATACCTGAAAAATAGCAAGCGCCGCTCAAGTGGTCCAAAGCGCCGTCTCTTCTGGGCAGAAGATACAAGTCCTTTCTGTGATATTGTTAAGTATCTGGTATCCAACTACTGGCTGTTGGTTTTTTCCTTCCTCTAAACAACCAAGATGGGGAACCGCAGTGACTTTTAGGTGGCTTCAGCATTCCTTGCTCCTTCAGCTTCCCTATCTCGTCAGAAACTACTTCCTACATAACTCTTAAATGGCAGATCAGCTAGGACAAGATATGTGAGTGGTATCCAGTATCCAACTGGCGAATGACACTATGAACGCATCCAAAATTATGGTTATTGGAGGTGATTCTCTCTTCATATTTTTTAATAGCGACATTGCTCAGTTCTTTTGCTCCCCTAATAACCC
The DNA here is from genome assembly GCA_022478985.1 of Massospora cicadina. Classification (NCBI taxonomy): domain Eukaryota; kingdom Fungi; phylum Entomophthoromycota; class Entomophthoromycetes; order Entomophthorales; family Entomophthoraceae; genus Massospora; species Massospora cicadina. The sequence goes on from JAKSZP010009726.1 coordinate 3,934, forward strand.
CAAAAAAGTTTCTTGGGGAACAACTGCCATTATGATAGCTGCCATTCCAGTGTGAAGGCCAAACTCTTCTAGTGACCCAAATACATAGAACGAAGGACCATATTGATAGGGGTCAAGTGTAGATACACTACCACCTGGTGCCTCTGATCATCAGTAAAATTCTGCAGGTTCTCCAGCAACAATTTAATCTAAACCACGACCATATAATATGATGCCTGGGGACACACAGGATTAAGGTGGTATTGTTAATAGGGCCCAAAGTCATCCCCGTGCAGCCCCTATGGTACATCTATTTCAAACTCCACTCACACTATAACATTATGTCCCAAGGGTATCCTTATGACGCTCTTGAATTTCAGAGTAATCAATTTGTTATAATTTTAGTTGTATATTAGAGATACGCTGAAGGATTTCTGTACAGGGTTACGCCCACTGAGCAATATGACTGATGATCTGAAAATTGTCATCTTTAGAATAATGTAATAAACTCTTAAAAATTTGAGAAATTTCCAAAACAACACTTCTTTATTTTATCTTTACTATTTTCTGCGGATCCTCCCTGGTCCACTCTCTCTCTTCTACTAAAGATTCTCCCACTTAAATCCCATCTCAGTTATATCTCAGCAACTTTGGATGATACCACTCTCTCAGCTTAGACTATTTGGTTCTGACATATTCTCATTGGTTCTGGCATGGTCTACTATTTATTAGAATTATTATTGCTTTATAAAGGCGATCTACTAATTATTCATCATCTTCGACATTGACTAATTTGGAGGCGATCCACTAAATATTTGTTTAAGGCTTGGTATCAACCTATCACCTTTTTAAGGCGATCTCATCAATATTTAATACTACTTGGTTCAGTAAATCTTTCCCATTCCACTGGAACTGTTTAGGGCTTATCGTCCATTCATACCAGAATCTTGATATTCCACCCTTGACTGGACAATAAGGTTTCTATTGTTTTTATGGGAGAAGAACTATGCATGCACTCGGTTAATGATCCAACCACACAAAGGGCCCTTAATAGTATAGGCAATGACACCCATTTTTTCAATGACTTCAAACGGACCAATTCAGATACTGTCCAATTTGTGCTTCCACCTGAACCCTTATTGGTCATGGAATAGAATCAAGTCCCCTTCCTTGAACTGAGCTAGCCCATTACGTCAAACCTGATCTGCAGCCTGAGTCTTTATCTTTTTGGCTAAAATGAATGAGTATGCTATGGTTTGCAACTTAATCAACGTGTTTGCTAGGTCAGTTAAGTAATTTTAGGGATCCATTCCGAAAGCATTCTCTACAAAAGCATAAAGCAGTGCCAGAAGAGCAGTTTGTCATCTTAATAGTAACTGGAAGGGACTCTTCCCTGTGGCAGAATGATAGCTAATTTTATAAAGCAAAAACAGCGGTGGACAGGAAGGAACTCCAATCAGATTGTCTATCTGTTACCAGCTTTTAGAGTATATTCACCAGGGTTCCATTGACCCATTTGACATATTGTTAGACTAGGAGTGGTATGGGGTCATCAGAACCCTAAGGATGCCCATTAGCTCAATTAACTTTGGAAGGATGTTCAAGGTGAAGTTGGTTCCATTATTGGTAAGAATGAACTGAGGGCAGCCATGTTGCAGGATAATACAAGCCATCAAGAACTTGGCTACTATGACTTCCCCCAAATCCCATATTGCCATGCTTCAACCCACCTGATAAAGTAGTTGATCACCACCAGAAAAATGTACTTAGATTAGATAGCTCCTATTGGCAGAGGGCCAACGACATCAAGGTAGACCGTGTGCCAAGCAAAATGGGGTTTCAGTAACCGGTACTAGGTCTTCTGGTGGAATGGCTTTTCCACTTGGCACTAGTAGCGGGAAATGGTTTTGTGCACGTTGGTGTTCATTCTCTCCCAATAGACTGAGGTCTCAACAATTCCAGGGTCTTATGTACTTCACCATGTCCAACTTCTCAGTGTGTGCTGATAATAATATTAGGTCATTCCAAGGGTTGCAGGAAGTTCACTGTAGCATCTTCAACCAGCTTGTACAACTCACTATTCCGCTGGAAGGTATTTGCTCACATTTCATTTAACGCCTTTATGATTTGTGGCGGCTCATTGTAATAATTTCCACTGAGCATATTGCTGTACATTATGTCACTCAGATCCTCCCTAACTGCAATCATTGGTAGTCTTGACAAACAATCAGCGTTCTAGTGATTTGGTCCAGGTTTGTGGAGAATGGCGAAGTCAAAAGTGTGCAGTTTGAGGACCCATCTGGCTAAATGCCCTTTAGGCTCATTGTGGTTCTGCGACCAGCTTAAAGAAGCATGATCCATTACAATTTTGAACTTCACTCCATGCAAATAAATTTTAAATTGCTTATATGCATAAATCACCACTAAGCACTCTTACTTATCATGTTAAAATTAGTCTCATGGCAGTTCAGGCTCCGACTGCAGTATGCGATAAGGTGCTCCTCTCCCTCATTGACTTTTGGGATAGAACTACCCCAATGGCGGAAAGGGATGCATCCATCTGGATGATAAACTCTTTATTGAAAGTGGAATAGCGCAGCACCGGCACATTGCTTAGCACCATTTGAAGTGTATAAAAAGAGCATTGTCGACGTTCTGTTTATTCAAACGCAGCATCCTTCTTTAATAGCCTAAACAGCGGACCTCCAATACAACTAAAGCTAGGTATAAAGCGGTGGTAGTAGCTGCCCATCCTAAAAATACTTATATATTGCCTAACTGTTTGGCGTAGTCATTTTCTGATTAGTCTCCACCTTGGCTGGTTAGGCCTCAGCCCAGTAGTATCTACCACAAACCCAAGGTACTCCAGTTGGTCTTATAAAAAGGCATTTATGGGGCTTGATTTTAATGTTGGACTCTGCAAGTTGTTGGAAGACCTCAACTAGGTGGGCAAGGTGCTCAGAGATGTACGCAAAAAGATATTAATATCATCAAGATACATGAGGGCACATGACAGCCTCAGATCGCAAAAGATAGGTGTTCATTACCCACTGAAATGTAGCCTGGGCGTTGCATTTTTCTTGAGGCATATGGTCATTAAGAAAAGCCTCTTGGACGTGATAATGCGCACTTCTCTTGTTCCGCCGCAGGCAACTCAATTTGCCAGTAGCCCAATATCAAGTCCATTGCCAAGAAGTAGCAAGCTCCTCCCAACTGATCCAAGGCATCGTCAATATGCAGCAGGAAATTATACTTTTTTTGTGATGCTGTTGAGCTTCTGGTAGTCTATTACTAACAAGTTAGTACATATCTTCTTTTATATGATAAAAACAGACAAAGCCCACAGAATCTTGGATGGTTTAAGCATCCCTTGCTCCAGTAACTTTTTGTTCTCTTCTGTTACTACTACCTCAGCTCCCTAGACTGGTGGATCAACTGAGACCTGATGGGGGAGTGATCCCATTTGTCCACTCAATGGACCACACCCTGCATGCACCCTAAATTGTGGTTATCAATGGCAAAGATCTCAATATATTTTTGAATAAAGCTATCGCATGATTTTTTTGTTCTTCCAATAACCCTATCAAAATGTCACATGTTATCACCATTATTATGCCAAGCTGCGGTTCAATGGGCAGACTAAATTTATCCAGCGGCCCAAAGTCATTAATCAGGAGGACCTCCTCAACAGGGATCTGGTGTAAATATGCCACTATTTGTCATCAGCGGTTCTGCAATAGTTCATTCTGTAGATTCGCTAATCTAACCTGAATCTCCTCATGTTCCAGTAGTACAATGCCTGAAGCCACATGAGGCTCAAGCTGCGATTGTTAGTAAGGGCCAAAAACTTACCCATAGAGTCCATCTGAAACTTCTACCATCAACTCAGTGTTCACTATTTCTTGGTGACGGGAGGGGATGGACATAGTTTAGAAGCTCTGAGTGGCAGCCCTTGATATTCATATACCTGTTGTGGAGGCCTGGGGTTTTGCTCTTTAATCAATGGTAGTGAACTGATTTTACTCCATCACTGTATGTCAGGTTAATATGTCCCATATGCACCAAATCTTTTGGCACTCTGCTAGAGGTAAGGTATATTGAGATCCGCTTCCCCAAAAACTCAATAGTCTTTTATCATATCAATGACAGCCCTAAAGTGTTTCATTAAAGTGGTCCAAATTGAATTATCATACTGACTGTTTGATAACACTACTCCTAGAGCTACAATGACAATCGACCCAAACTGAAATGTTAGCGCGCTGTACGCCCTCTCAAAGACTGTGCTAGATGTCTCATGGTCACATATACCATTTGATGTTCTACATCAGGATTTAATGTCAACTTCGCCAACGACTAGTGAAAACTATGTTAACTGGAGCGCTCATACCTATTAAAGCACGGACTCTGGTTCTAGCTACAACAATGTAGCACATTATATACATTCTGAATATGATGAACCTTGACTGTTTAACAAATGAATACATAAAGAATATCCATTCCTAAGGAAACTCGCAGTCCCCTCAATGACTTTGGGGTATCCTTTGATGATAGTGTTGACCAGAAGGGCGACGTTTACTCCATGCAAGGAAGGTGCATCTGCAGATGGTTTTAACTTGTCAGGGGAAACTTAGTCAAACATTTGACAAGCTTATGGCTTGGGCTGCGTCAGAGATCCTTCTGCCACCATCACTTTGGCTTTCCCTCGAGTTAATATATTCACCCCTCCAACTGGCTGCTGATATATGATTGCATCTTTATACAGAGGGGCTTCCGTTGAATAGACTATGACAGGTTCAGTTGGGACGTTTGGGATTGGGATAGCGGTGGTAGAAAGTCCCATCTCTACTCCACTATGACTATTCCCTGATAGTACTGTTCCTGCTGTACGTGATGGACCTAACAATTGGGGAAACCTTGTGCCAGATGCCCATGGTGACCGCATTTAAAACAATTTACCCCATAGGGCCTACGTCCTTGATTATTGTAAGATGAGCCTTAATAATAATTTGATTGTGGGCGATCAGCATAATTAGGCTCCGTTTGGTAGTTGGGCTGTTGACGATAAGCAGGTCTGAGGTAGAAGTTGAATGGATGGGGGTAACTTAGTGGAATCTAAACTTGTCAGGCAAATTCCCTTGAATAAAAAGGCCCAGCGATGGAGGCAGTATGTTTCCGCTCTGTATTAGTTGGAGGAAAGGTTATGGATATATGGTACAGAAAAGAACAATTTTAAGCAGGTGTATGTTGGCATCAACATTGGGGTCATGACATTGTAAAGCTCATGGTATGTCTTCACTGCAGAGGTCATTGCAATGCACATGTCCTATTCAGTTAAAGTCCCTGCCCCAATTATCACGTGAGCTTCCGCAATAAATTGATCAACAAACGTGGTGAGGGTCTCATTAGGCTACAACCCAATGGTCAAAAACTCAGCCTTCCACTGTGACATCTTTGCAGTAAAACCGAACAAATGCAGCACAGTATCCTTCATTTTAGGTAGGTAACGGAACTGTTTAGAAGATAACAAGTGACATTATTACACTTCCATCATACAAGGCGGATATTAGTTTCGCTTTCCGCCAATTTGAGGCTCCTTCCATTGAAAACTCAGATCGCTTAAGGAGCCCATGAATATTCCATTAAAATCGAACAGAGGCTACTTATCACTACAAACCTCTGAAAAAGCTCATCTTACCTTTTGAGCACAGCGTCCAAGGCAAGTTTGAGTTACAAATATTTGACTGGTGTAGCATGTTATGAAGATCCCCCATCAAAGTAAGCCTGGTGAGGCATGGCCAGTGACTGCAGAATTATTTTTAATTGATCAGTGTGCCCCCTGTACCCGCTTTTCTTTCTTGTAATGATCACTTTAGTTACTACGGTTTGATTCAAACAGAATATTTGGATAATAACACACAGGAGAGATGGGCGACTTTATCAATAAAAATAATACAACATGGGCGAGCATCACGGCAAGCAGTGCACTTAACGGTACAACTAAGGGCAATAAACGCCCTGGAGGGGGACCAGGAACCCAATCCACAAAGAAATCGCAAACCCAGACACCATCTGGGTTTATGGTACTCACTGTAAAGCATGCGCAATATATGTACATTCGATTCAACCAACCCTTGTCAAAGGTGGAGCACGGGATTAGACTCTTCCTTGGGGATGAGTCACCGACCCTGTGGGAGAAGACATGTGAGGCACAGCCCTCACTTTTCCCTCATGCAGTGTACGTAGCCACCAACAACATGGGCCGCAGCTGGATCAATATTGGTTTTGAAACAGCTGAGGAATTTGATGTCGCAGCAAAAGTCTGTGTGGAAATTGCCCTCCCCAAGAGCAAAAAAATTGTGCGCACCACGCGCACCAGATGGAACAAAGTGAAAACTTTGTTCATTTCTTTTGACTCGCTCCCCACCAACCTTCCTTGTAAGGTAATTGAGGAAGAGCTCCACAAAGTTTTTGTGGCCTACGGAGAAATTCAGCAACTCAAATTACAGTGATTTCGCCTGATGCCCAACCCGTGCACAGGCAAAGCTATTGCCATAATCAAACCCCTTCCCAGAAGTGGAAGAGGACTTATCTAGAATTTTCCGCACAACAGAATTTCACTTTGCAGATGGGGACCAGTCAGCCGCATTCTGAGTTACACTGGAACGCGCACCACCCATTTTCAACCACTGTGGCTCACTGGGCCACAAGGAACACGCATGCCCTGTGAAAGAGGGCTTAATGGAAAATGATTATTGTGAGGAAGCAATGGACAAAGATAATGAAAACTTCGCTAAAATAACTGATGGTCACCACCCATTCCGCTGGGGAGAAGATGGACTATACTCCATCATGGACCCAGTTTCACATAAAGAACGTAAAGTGGCACAAAAAGTCCGCAAGTGAGCAGTGGCCAAAGCAGTGGCACACGTGGAGTCCGGCATTCACCCTGGACAAATTTGGGAGGATATTTCAGATATTCATGGAACCAACTAATTAGGACAATATGCCCAGGTCAAAAATTTTCACAGTAACCTGACCAAGTCACAAAGCGACATCAGTCATGCACATACTGAGGAGCAATGCAACCATAATTTGAGCGAAAATGCGGTACACAATTCACCAAAGTTAAACCTCAAAAATATAGAATCCAATCAACAATCCGCATGAAATCAACATGAGACCTGTGAGGGAAAGGTTGATGCAAATGCAAAAACTGCAATTCCCATGAATCATTGGGTCAGATCAAGGGAACCAACAATGGCAGTGAAAGAGTTGGAGTACAGACGCGGAGCATGGCCAGAATGAGCTGCGGTGGGATAGGGCCAGAGGGCCCTCCCAACTGCTCCTGAGGCGCCGTGGGCACCTCAGTGTCAATAGGGATGCTAAACATCGCGGGAGCCAGGGCTCATACATCCCAAGCCAAAAAGCTGGAATTCCTGCGAAACCCTCTTGTAGACATCTTAGCCATCCAAGAAACCCACTGTCTACAAGGGGAGGAAGGATCCTGGTCAACCAGGGTCGCACCATCACAATCAGTATGGACGCCTCACTATGGGGTAATCATCCAAAACAACAAAAAATTTCAAATTACAAATTCGTCATCACACTTATATGGTTGAGTCCTGGTAGCAACAATCACATGCCAAGAGTAAATAATATTGATAGCATGTGTTTATGCACCATGCACTGCAACTGAGAGAAAACAATTTTTTGAAAACAGTATTACTCTCACTCTCCCACCAGATACCATTTTGTTAGGCGATTTCAACTGCTGGGATAACCCTGATATGGATTGATGGCCTATCCCAGTGGAAACCCACCTGGACACATTGAATTCCGCACAATGAAGGCATCTTTTGGCCTACAGGATGCTCTCCCCCCAGTTCACTACTCCTTCCCCACATGACGTGGCCCAACATATGTGAGGGAGCACTCATATTGATGAGTTGCATTGACCACATCCTCATCCTGCAATCCCACCACTCAAGGATCTCCAAATTTACAACAAAAAAGATCAATTTTTCTGACCACCAATTGGTTACGGTACAGTTAGCGCCAACCCAATCCCACACACAGGTGTCGCCTTGGAGAAAGCTTCACCTGGAAAATATAAAATTGCCTGAGATATCCAACTGGGTCAAAAATGAGGCTACAAACCCAGAATTCACAGCCCCATCTACTTTGGATCCCAACAGAACATGGGAAATTTTAAAAAGGAACTAATTAACAAAACCCAACATATTGCATCACATAAGTACACTGCGGACACAGCCACAATCAAGCGTACCTTGGTGGAACTAGACCACCTGGAGATAAATACTCCGAGATCTGGCTATATCCCCAACTGGGGACGCAAATGGGCAGAAATATCTGCCTGACTTAACAATCTCATCTTCAAACACCAACACAGAATCAATTTATTGAACAAAGGTAAGTTCATAAAGGAAGGCGAAACCTGTTTGACATACTTTTTCCGCCAATTCCAACTCCCACAGAAACCAGTGCATGTGCACACAGATCCGCAAGACCAACGGCACCGTGGCAACTGACCCTGAGGAGGTCAAGGCGGAAGTACACCATTATTACACCAAATTATATTGCGAAATGCCAACAGATTCACAAAAAAATTTAGAGAAATTATACAAACTGCCGAGATACAAAGCACACCACCGAATTACAACATACTATCCCTAAGTACATGGGAGGAGCTTTGGGAGACAATTCGTGGTGCACCACGTAGGAAATGCCCAGGGCCTGATGGGATACCCTACGAATTTTACAAAAAATATTTTCAACAGATCGTCCCCCTCCTATTGGCGTCTATGAACCAGTGCTTGCTGGAAGCACGCCTTCTACCAGGAGTCCATGAATCCTATGTTATAACCTTGTATAAAAAGGGTGACAAGTTGGACCTGGCCAACTGACGTCCAATTGCACTCTCCAACACTGACACAAAATTCTAACAAAAATTTTAGCAGATAGATTAGGCGCAATTGCATCTAACGTCCTATCACCCAACCAGTTTGGGTTTATACCAGGGCGTTCAATCTGGAACAAAATTCACCCTGTTGCAAACATTTGCCAATCTAAAGCAACTGGTGCCCTGATCTTCTTGGATCAGGAAAAGGCGTATGACCGGGTTAGCTGGCCATACCTAAAAGAATGTCTACATGCCTTCAAACTCCCACCAAGATTCATAAAATGGGCGATGCTCCTAACAGAATCTGCAACCATGGCTGTATGCGGCCCTGGATTCCTAACAAATAAGATTAAACCACACAGAGGGCTCATACAAGGGGATTCCCTCAGCCCACTGCTATATATTTTCAGCTTTGACCCACTCCTCCGAGTAACTGACTCACGTCTCATGGGGATAACCGCACAAGGACAACCAACAGTCAAGATACTGGCCTTTGAAGATGACTGCGTAGCAGGTATAGCAAACAATGAAGATGCCTGACAGCTGGAACGCACTCTAGAGGAATACTCCAAGGTGAGCAATGCATCGCTCAACAAAAGAAAGACAGAAATCATCCTCTTAGGAAAATACACAAACAACTGGGCCACAACATCAGAACCTCATACCAACACATGAAGAAAAAACCCTTTCATTTTACCCTTTGCAACACCTCCCACTACCACTCCTGTCCGACACCTTGGAATTTGGCTAGAATCAGGGGGATATGCTAACAAGACAATGGAAAGTAACCTGTTACAACGGGTATCCATACGCGTCACCTCCCTCAAGGGAAGAACCCCAGGATTAACAGGGCGAGTTATAGTTGCCAACTCGCTCATCACCCCAATACTATGGTACCCAGCCCACATGATCGCCTTCTCACCTACCTTTATAACTTCAATCTGCACGCTTATCCAGGGCTGGCTGTGGCCCAGCTCTCACCCTCCTATACGGATGGAAACACTATTTGGCCCACTCTCAAGCGGAGGCATGGGACTAATAGATTTTGAGAACCACGCCAACCACATCCTAGGTACCTGGATAAAGGAAGTCCTTTGCTCCAGACCTCCCACAACAACATTGGTCCAGAGCAGCAAGGACTAACTTTGCACAGGCGCTCAAATTAACCAACCCACATAGCCCACCCAGACTACTTCATAACTTGTCAAACACCCTACTGCAACAGGTCCGCATGGAACCTCCCCTCATTTCAAACATATCCTCTGAACTATCCACCATATAGGATGGACCATAGAGAACATGGGTACTATAAAGGGAAGGGGAAGACCCAGCCCCCAATTCAAATTAAGAAACCCAGAAAACCACCCCTAGAAAGATATGTTCGCACTAACCCCAAACATAGCTAGGATAGAATACCTAGATATGTTGGACATTCCTTATGATTTAACCACACAGAAAGCAATGTGGAAAATGACTCACCACCCACTCCTACAGCTGAGGATAAGAGCAAACGCTTGGCGCTGTCTGAGAAGGACTTATAGGACAGCAGACCGTTCCAACTCCCTCCACGAAACATGTGCAGTATGTGGAGGGGAGGGATCCCTACATCACCGCCTAGAAACATGCCCTCCAACCAAAGCTATATGGCAGGAAGTCGCACGCCTGCTTAAGATCCAAAACGAACAGGAATTCTTGATATCAAAGAGCATCTTCATGCTATAGATCGAGTCACCAATCCTATCTACCCTCCGCACCCTAATAATACCCATTGCAATGTGGACAATCCACACAATTGCATTAGATGCGTTCAAGGGCACGGTCCCAACCATTCATGGGGTTATTAGCAGATTATATGCCTACTTACTGGAGCACTTCCAAGCCTGGCTCTATGGATATATGAGACCAAGGCAAAAAGCGCTCATAGAATCATGGTTCCCACTCTGGTTCCTCCACACAAACCCTTTTCTTAACAACTGCTCCATAGCAAGAGAAACCCCCTCGGAGTAGCGCACCAACCCCCCATACCTGGCAGTCCCGCTGGCAACAGGGGTAACTTGAGTACCCTGAGGCCCAATTTTATAGTTGTCAGTTTCCTTAGTTTTACGTATATTTGGTAATGTCTGTCCCCTGGTCAGCTTACCTTGGTTAAATAAATAAAATGTGCCCCCTGTAGTGAGCACCACTGTTAGAAACTTTGACAGTATATCAGAGATACGCTGAAGATTTTGTGCAGGATTACGCCCACTGAGTAAAATAGGACTGACAATAAGAAGGTTATCACCTTCAGAACAACGTAATAAAATTTTTTAAATATGGAGCAATTGCCCTAATAACACTTCTTTATGTAATTATATCTAAAGCGGATCCTCTCTGTTCCACTAGCTCTAAACAAATAACAATCCTCCCCTTAATCGTCTCATCTCACTTATATCTCAGCAACTTCAGCTGATACCATTTCCTCAGCTTAGCTATTCATTTCCGCCATATCTCATTGGTTCCAGCAGAGTATGGTATTCAAAATTCTCTATCTCCTTAGTTCAAGGTGATCTTACTCAATATTTCTCCAATGTTGACAAAGCTTTATTGCCCTCTTTGGAGGTGATCCAATAATAACCATCTTCTGACCCAAAATTTTTTTCAACTCAAAGCACTCAATAATCATAATTAGTATCATGGTTGGAGGATTGTCCCTAATCTGCCATAGCTATTTCAGGCTTATCATCCAGTCATATCAGAATCTCAACATTATCCCCCTGACTAGACAATAAGGCCCCTATTGCTTATACAGCCAGGAGAACTTCGCATGTGCTCAGTTAATGATCCAACTGCTTTCAATGTCCTTAATAGTGTAGACTTCACCATTTGTTTTATCAATAACTTCAATTGGACCAATACAAATGCTGGCCAGTTTGTGCTTCTGACTGAACCTGTGTTGGTCATGAAACAGAACCATGTTCCCTTCCTTGAACTGAGCTAACCCACTATGCTGTAGCTGATTGGCTGCCTGATTCTTGATCTTCTTGGCTAAGCTAAAGGAGTACACTTCAGTTTGCAATTTGATCAACGCTTCCACAAAGTTAGTCAAATAAAGGTGGGGTTCCATTATGCTAGTGTCTTCTACACATGAATAGAGCAATGTTGGAAGAGTCCGTTATCATCCATATAGTAATCTGTAAGGGGCTTTTCCCCATGGCGGAAAGGTAGCTAATATTATAGGAAAAGATGGCGGGGGAAAGGAGGGAACTCCAATTGGAAGGTCAATACATTACCAATTTCCAAAGTATATTCACCAAGGTCTCATTAATGGGTTCAAACATCTCATTGGGCTCAGGGTGGTTTGGGGTCATAAGAACCCCACGGATGCCCATCAGCTCATTCAACTTTGGAAGGATGTGCAAAGTGAAATTAGTTCCATTGTCAGTAAGGATGAACTGAGGGCAGCCATGCTGCTGGACAATTCAATCCATTATGAACTTGCCCACTGTGACCGCCTAAAAACCCATATTGCCCGTGCTTCAACCCACCTGGTAAGTGGTCAATCGCCATTAGAATTTACTTAGAACAGTTAGCTCCTGTTGGCAGAGGACAAACGACATCCAGGGAAACCATATGCCAATCAAAATGGGGTTTCACTAACTATTATGTGGTCTTATGGCAGAGCGGATTTCCACTTGCCACTGATGGCAACAACAAATAGTTTCTAGCATATCAAAGTTCATTCTCTCCCAATAGTACTGAGGTCACAACAATTCCAGGGTCTTACATACTCCACCATGTCCAACAGCTTGGTCTGCGCTCATAATAGAATTAAGTCAGGTGGAAGGCCTAGGATATTTACGGTATTGTCCCCAATCTGCTTGTGCAATTTGCCGTTCTTCTGGAATGTATTGGCCTTTTTTCCATCAAATAACTAGATGATTTAAGTTGGTTCATCATTTTATTTTCCACTAAGCATCTTGTGATAAATAACGTCACTGAGATCCAATGTAACAGCAATAGTTGGCAACACCAGCAAGAAATTAGCGTTCTGGTGTTTTGCTCTAGGTCTGTGGAGAATCTTGAAGTCAAAAGCCTGTGATTTGAGAGCCCATCAGTATAGAAGCCCTTCAGGCTCCTTGAGGTTCTGCAACCAGAATAAAGAAGCATGATATGTTACAACTTTAAACTTCACTCAGTGCAAATACACCCTAAATTGCTTATAAGCATATTATCACTAAGCACTCCCACTCAGTCACAGTGTAATTAAGTTCGTGGCAATTTGGGCTTTTACTGAAGTATGCCAATGTGCTATTCACCTTCATCATCCTTTTGGGATAGGACTGCCCATTGGCGGAAAGTGACGCATCCATCTGTACAATGATCTCCTTATCAAAATTAGGGTAGTGCAGCACTGGCGCACTGATTAGCATCATTTGAAGTTTATCAAAGGAGCATTGGCAGCGTTCCGTCCGTTCAAATGGGGCATCCTTATTCAATAACTCAAAAAGCGGACCTCCAATACAATTAAAGTTAGGTATAAAGCGGTAATAGTAGCCAACCATTAATACAGAGACCTGTGTGTCGCGCTTATTATTTGATGTAGTCATTTTTCGGATGACCTTCACCTTTATCAGCTGTGGCTTCAGCCCCTTGAGTCTACCACAAACCCCAGGTATTCCAACTGGTCCTTGAAATTTTACATTTACTGGGCTTGATTTTAATGTTGGCCTTTGCAAGTCAGAGAAGTCCTCCAGGTGGGTAGATGCTCAGAGAAAGTACACAAAAAGACATTAATATTGTCGAGGTACACAAGGATGCATGACATCTTCAGGTCACTGATAATGGTGTCCATGGCCCGCTGAAACATAGCCTGGGGCATTACATAGACCTTGAGGCATATGGGTCAGTTGAAAAAGCCCCTTGGACGTGATAATGGCTCATTTCTCCTGTTCCACCACATTTAGCTTGATTTTCCAATAACCAGATATCAAATCCACCTCTGAAAATTAAAGAGCTCCTCCCAACCTATCTAAGGTATCATCAATTCGCGGCAAGGGTTATGAGGACTTTTTTTAATACTGTTGAGCTTCCAGTAGTCTATTAGTACTTGGTTGGTGCCGTACTTCTTTTTGAAAATCAGAATGGTTGTAGCCCATGGACTCTTTGATGGTTCAAGCATCCCTTGTACAAGCAGGTTTTCAATCACCTAGGTTACTACTTCCTTGGCTGGCCTAGACTGGAGGATCAGCTGAGATCTGATGGGGATGATCCCCAGTGTCCATTCAATGTCCCACTCCTCACGCGCACCCAAATCGTGGTCATTGATAGAAAAGATTTTCTTATATCTTTAAATAACGCTATTTCTTAATCCTGCTGTTCTTCCAATAACCTAACTAAATTTTCATGTGGTACCATTGTAATTACGCTGGCATGAGAAACAATCAGTAACTTAAATTCATCCTTCAACCTGAACTTATAACCAGAAGGACCTCCTTAACAGAGATCAAGTGTAAATATGCCACTATTTGATGTTGGCAGATTAGCATTAGTTTATGCTGAAAATTTGCTTGCAAAACTTTGATCTCACCATGTCTCATGGCGTATAATGCCTGGAGCCACATGAGGCTCAAGCCACAATTACCGGTAAAGGGCCAATGCCTTCCCCATAAAGCCCAGATGGCACCTCTACCTCCAATTCAGTGTTCAAAATATCTTGGTGTCTGGAAGGAATAGATATAAGCTCAGCATCTCGGAGAGGTAGCCCTTAATATTTGTATATCTGCTGGGGAAGGGCTCAGGCTTTACTCTTCAGTTGATGGTAACGAACAGGATCACCCCATCACTGTATGCAATGTTGATTTATCCCATGTGCACCAGATCCATTGGCACTCCGCTGGAGGAGATGCAGAATGGGATCCGTTGTCCCAAAAGTTCGAAGTTCCTCTCCATTATGTCAACAATAGCACTGAAGTGTCGAAGATTGGCGGTTCCAATTAACAATTTGTAATTATAGTTTGGTAACACTATCGCTGGGGCTACCAAAACAGTTGACCAAAACTGTAAAGCTAATGCGCTTTATGTTCCCTAAGACCGTGCTATCCTCCCCAGAGGTCCAACATACCATCTGGTGTTCTACATTTGGATTTATCGTCAACTTCGCCACCAGCTCCGTGGAAACTGTATTGACTGCCACCTGTACTATCATCAAACGGACTTGTGTTTTGGTTACAACAATGTAATAGTATGTACACCTTGAATATGATAATTTTGAGATATTTAATGCATTGACTTTAAATACCTTCCATTTACTAGGAAACTCACAAACACTCACCTATTTAAGGTATTCTTTGATGATATTGTTGGCTGGGAGGGCGACGCTTACTCCTTGCAAGGATGGTGCATCTGCGGATGGATCCAACTTTTCAGGGGAAACTTGGTTGAACATTTGACAAGCGTATGGCTTGGGCTGCATCAGAGATCCTTCTGACACCATGACTTTGGCTTGCCCTCGAGTTAAAATACTCACTCCTCCAACAGGCTGCTGATACAAGAATGCATCGTTATACAAAGGGACTTCCGCTGAATAGACTATGACAGGTTCAGGTGGACGTTTGGGGTAGGGATAGAAGAGGTAGAGAGTTCCATCTCTACTCCACTCTGCCTTTTCCCTGATAGTACAGTTCCTGCTGTGTGTGATGGACCCAACAATTGGGGCAACCTCTTGCCAGGTGCCCAGGGTGTCCGCATTCAAAACAATTAACCCCATAGGGTCTGCACCTTTTTTACCATAAGATGGGATCACCAATAATTTGATCATGGGCGATGGCATAATTACACCCAAATCTATAGTTGGGCTGTTGGCAATAAGCAGGTGTGAGGTAGAAGTTGAATGGATGGAGGTAACTTGGTGGAATCTAAACTGGTCAGGCAAATTCTACTGAATAAAAAGGTCCAGAGATGGAGGCAGTATATTTACGCTTTGTATTGGATGGAGAGGAGGTTACAGATAGAAGAAGCAAAGAATGAACAATCTTAAGCAGGGTATGTTGTCATCCAACATTGGGGTCATGTCATTGTAAAGCTCATGATATGGCTTCACCATGGAGAACATCACAAAAATGTACATGTTAGATTTGGATAAAATCCCTGACCCAATTAACATTTGAGCTTCCACCATAAAATCAATCAGCAAACACGGTGAGGGTCTCATTATGCTGAACCCCAATGATTAAGAAATCAGCCTTCCGTTGTGACATCATTGCAGGTCCTCCAAACAACCGCAGCAAAGTACCCTTTACCTCCTGATATGAAACAAATTGTTTGATAGGTATCAGGTGACTTTTTCAGCACTTTTAACATCCAAGGTGGATACTAACAGGTTGCTTTACATTGATTTGAGGCTCCTTCCTTTGTAGACTCAAATTGTGAAAATAACACATGAAAATTCCCTTCAAAATCAAAAGGGAGGCAGCTTATCAATACAAACCTCCTGAGGAGGCTCATCCTGCTTGAGCACAGCTCAAGCAATTTTGAGTTCCACATATTTGACTAATGAAGCGTATCATGTAGATCCCCTGTCAAAGCAAGCCTGATGCAACATAGCCTGCGTCTGATGAATTTTTATCTTTTTCTGATTGATAAATGGGCCCTTTGTAGTGAATACCTCTGTTATAATAGCAACGGTATTATAGTTATGCCAAAGGGGGTTTGCACAGGTTTAGGCCCACTGAGCAATGAAACTGATGATATGAAAAAAGTTATCCTCAAAACAACATAATAAACTTTAATAAATCTTAAGCAATTCCCCCAAAAACAATCTTTTATTTAATTTAATATCTACAGCGTTTTTCGCTGTTCTGTTTTCACTAAACTACTAGCAATCCTCCTCCTTCAATCATCTTATCTCACTTATATCTCAGCGACTTCATACAATGCCATTTTCTCAGCTTAGTTATTTAGTTCTACAATATCTCATTGGTTCCGGTAGAGTTTGGTATTAACAATTCTCTATCACCTTAGTTTGAGGTGATCTTTATCAATATTCATCAGTTGTTGACATCGCCTTATTGCCCTATTTGGAGGCAATCGAATTATAACCCTTTTTGACCCAAAATCACCTCAACTAAAGCCGCTTAAATAATCATAATTTGTATTATGTTTGGCGGATTCTCCCCAATCTGATATAGTTATTTCAGGCTTAAAGTCCAGTAATATCAAAATCTAAACACCAATAATGAATAAAAAATGGGAATCCAAGAAGTGGTGTCCATTCCTAATCACTCAGAGACAGATGGAATGATAGAGTCACAGGACTCTATCTGCAACGCTGAGAAAATCTAATGGAGTAAACCTCTGGTTGGAGGAGATTAGCTGAGTTCATTTACCTTTTATATATCATAAGTTAACATAAGGCAACAGATAAAACGCTTTCTAAACTCTTATATGAAAAAAGGGCCTCACTACCGCTAATTTTAAATTCAGCAGTGGAACTAGCTAAGGAGATGAGCGCAGGGTAAAATTTAACCTGACTGTTATATATTATGATCATATTGCAATCACAGGCATTTGACATGACGGTGAAGAAGAAAGTAGGGCTAAGAAGACGGACAATAAAAATTGACCAGTGAAGAAAGAGAACCATGTGGGAGATAGGGTAGCCTATTGTAATACTCATGGGTTGTGAAGAAGGTTCAAGTTAAATGCCCTATGGTTGAGTTCATATGAAATTATTGCTAAGATGGCAATAGATATATAATTCAAATAGCATTTATAGATAGTCAATAGAAAATTTTTCATACCAAATACTTAAAGTAATGGATCAAAGTGTAAAACATTGAGAAAAGTAAAAGGTAAAAATAATTAAAATTATATTTAGAAGGAGGCTATCCTTAATAAAATAAAAAATAAAAAACAATAAATTTAGTTATCTAATATCATTTTTCTATTGTGCAATCAAGAAAATCTTGAGGTGAACCCACCTTCCATTTTAAAGCGGTTAGAAGAGGGATGAACTAAGATGAAAGTAGTTGTGAAATATGATTATCCAATAAAGACCTTGAACATTAGCAGAATCATCTCACGTTGAAACTAAATCTTCTATGAAGAGGAATGAGAAAAGGAGAGAAGATCTGCTTTGATTGAAAAATGGAGAGCCCAGCCTGGGGAGTACAGGAACCAAGGAATTGTAAAACAACCAGGGATTCCTTATAATTATGAGGAGTTGTAGAAGCTCACCTTGGGGTAAAATAGGTGGACCAGTTTGTATTGTCAGTGAGACTGACTAAAATAGTCTTGGCATGGCATTTACTTCAAAGGAACAGCGCTTTAAGGAGGTGCTGAGATGGAAAAGAATAATAGGATCTGCGCTACTGAGAATGACATTGATGTATTAAGTGTGGACCAGACCAAGCTTTTTGAATTAAAGATAACTTTGACAACTAAATTGTGACCACGGCCTGAGGTGGAATTCACTCCCAAATTCCTATCTTTTGCTGGATAAACTGGTCAAGAGGGGAATGTGTTAGAATTTATTGACCTATAATCCAGCCCAAAATAAGATTATAGCACATTTTACTTTGCCCACTGGGAAATTTACCCTAATGATAAGAGTTACTTAAGAGATGATAACTATTGTTTGTAGTTATTCCTAACGTATACTAACTAATCCGCCTGGATTTGATTCCACCAGATTACTAATGCTACATTGAGGAAAAGTTCTGAAAGTGTATTTACATATATTTTGATTATCAATTCGAGTATTTGAAGTCAAATTATAATGTATTAGTTGATCTGAGTTTGTCACCAATCAACTAAGGGTTTTTTTTAGTTTCTAACGAATCAACAATAAATCTGATAACAACTGTTAGGTTAAACTTATAGATAACGCGACCTGCTGTTAGTAGGTAAAAAGTTCCATTACATAAGCAGTTTGCTAGCCTAATTAGGATAGTCCACTGAGGTTGACCAAAAACGTGGGACAAATTTATCAATTTAACTAGAGGGGTTCATATTTCTTATTGGTAGGATCTTACTAAACATATGAGGGAGATTATCATTTGGTGCGACTCCAGAGGACTTTTCATTGTCAACGGCTGCCGTTTCAAAGTTGGGCGCCCATGGAAGAGTTAAGATTTGGATGCTTTAAAATTCTCTCTGTTTTTTTTAAATAAAACAAACATAAAGACTTGAATATTTAAACTGTTATACATTTAGTGTATTTTTATTCTTGGGATTAGAGTTAAAGATTCAGATACCCTTTAGGTACATATTTTTTTAGTACTAGATGGTCCCAATCCTTTGGGTACATATTGCTTACTAAAAATCTCCGTGGCTTCTGCATGAAGAGAGTAAGAAAGAAGTTTCTTTAGACCAGACGTTACCATCTCTATAGTAAGAGTTAATGGTGATAGAATTTTCCTTGTTGTCTGCATAGTTTATCAAATCTTTCAAGGATTAGAAGGAAAAGCAATATCACCAGTATAGCTTGAGGACAATATTCAAGTTGGTTAGAAAAACCTCAACTAGGACAATAGTCTTTATACTTTTGTCAACCCAGTCAAATAATAAAATCAATATACTAATTCAAAGCACACATCAGAATCTGTGCAGTATACTTAAGAGCTACAGAGAGCAACACAGCACAAATTTTATAAAGGAGTTTAACCATCAGGAGAGTAGCTAAGCACTATTTTTCATTAAGATATAATTTGGCTCAGCTTTTTAACATTTATTGTAACATGACATCTGGTAGTAAATTCCATCATCATCCAATTGAGAGAGAATAGTACCTATGGCTAAGTTGGAGGCGTAAGTAAAGAGGACGAATCTTTTTTCATAGTCCAGATGTTAAGGGTCAGTCTTCTCTTCAACAAACTCATTAACTCAAATGCAGTTCTTTGCTCTACTCTTCACACAAAAGGGGTGTGTTTGGCAAACAGAAGGACAAGAGGTTAAGTGATTTGAGTGAAATTAGGGATAATTTGATGGTAATATCAAATCATTCCTAAGGATGCCTGGATATCTCAAAGGCTCCAGCACTAAGGCATCGTGGAGATTAATTCAACTTTATTGTACAAGGGTGCATACTTACCACAATATGACATGTCCTGATGATTCAAGTCCCTGTAAAAGAAGGTACCATTTGCAGGTTTTAATTTGATGTGGTTTTTTTCAGACGTTAGAAGACTGATTTGCAATGATTCAGATGATCATTAAAAGTATTGGAAAAGGCATTTATGTTATTTAGGTACATGATCACTCATCTTAGTTTAGGATTTTCCATGATATGATCCATCACCCATTATAATGAGGTGGTAACATTGCATAATCATGAGGGAGCCTTGGAAGGTTGGAAATGTCCTTTTGTGCATACCTACGCGAATTTTTCTTGGTCATCTGGTGATAGATCCATCTGATAACAACTGCTGGCGAATATTATCACAGAGAAGGAATTTAAGCCTGAGAGTAAAGTTAGAACATTGTCAATCTGGGGAACCAAATAGCTTTATTTTTTAATGAGTCTGTTTAGTTTCTAATAATTCATCACTATAATATGAACATCATTCTTCTTCTTTATATAATAGTGGGGATGAAAACGACTCAGGAGAGCACAGTTATGTTGCCATCCAACATGTTCTTGAGCTCGGTCTTCATGTATTGCTCCTCTACCTTCAACATCCTATATGGCTTCAATTGGATAAGGGTTGAATTTCCGACTTTTATACTATGTGTCCAGTCTTTTATGTGACCATAGTCGACATCTGATTAGAAAAAAAACTTCCTAGTAGTATTTAAGTAAATTCATGCGCTTTCTTAATTCCTTCTGATACAACTTATCAGATATTTTGGCTTAAGAGATAGCGCAAATTAAATTGCTAGTGGGTAGGCCAAAATCAAGGCAAGTGCAATGAAACGTACCTTGGTGATTTTATCATTGAGAAGTAACTTTAATTTTTCATCTATAATTAAGATTCATGGCTAGGATATCCTTTTTAGTTAGATTCCCAAGTAGCTTGATAGGCTACAGGTAAGCTAGATTAAGTACCCCTGGTAATAAACTTTGGACAACCTACTTATTCCATTAACACTAGTGACTTGTAGTAAGAAGTTTGAGGGTATACTATAGCATGTTAGCTAAAACCAGTCTTTTATCTTTTGTTTTAATTTTTACCTCTTTTTGTGGCAAGAAATGATATGCCTTCTGCTGCATTTGAGGAGTCATTAGGTTCTTCGTGTTTCTTCCAAAGGTAGAAATTCTCAAAGGTAAAGTAAAAAGACCGTACTTAATCAGATAGGAGCAATCTTTCATGCTGGAGTCTTTATTATCTAGTCAGAAGGGGAATTTATATAGTTGAGGAGTGATAAGTATTATCTTTCAGATATATAACTACTTTGTATTTGATCATAAATTGCTCCCAATGATTATTTAATATTGGCTATTGCCCACAGCAACTTCAAGAGCTGAGAAAACTAACTTTCCAAATTGGATTGGTAGAGAGGAGTATGCACGTATCGCCTTAGCATGTTTCAGACTGGCAGTGTTATGAGAAAATGATCTGACTGGACGATATGCTATACATTCCGCTGGATTGTAAATTAGAGTTTAGGCGCACCCCAAGATTGAGTGGAAAGATATTGATATGAAGTGAATTGATTATAGCCTTAGAAGTTTGGAAAATTAAAAATTTCTGCTGAAATCTTGAGATAGAAGAAAGCTCCTAAAAGGGAAAGAGTAGGAGATTACTAAGCAGAGAGTGGATTAAATTTAGTTTACTGAGATAAGAGCTGAGTGGAAGAAGGAATTAAGGAGGTTTTTTAGTAGTTTTCAAATAAGTTCTGCATTTTATTATTACAATAAAAGTGTCAATAAGGCAATTAGTCCATATCTTATAAATCAGTTTTTTCAAGAGTTGGCGATCTAATATCATTCAATTCCGTTTCTCAGTGGCTAATACCCTGTGCAAATAAGCTCAGCAGATTTAACCTGTATCATCAAAAAATAACACAGTTTTATATTCTTGAGTTTATTTAAGGTCTGATGCAAGCTTGATCTTCTTGATGAGTTGAGATGATATAACATTGATAAGGATCACATCCAAGTTAGCCATGAATCAGACCTTTCCTGAATAACGCTTCCACTTTGGTAATGTTTCCTCCAAACTTTTGAGGGAGGTTTAACAACTTTTTGAGGCGGAATGTTACATTGATCTTTTGAACAGTCTTGGGATACTTCTTCTTGATCTCCAGTAGACTATGAACGAGCAAGATGGATCATATCAACTTGGCAAAGTATTGAGAAGTATTGCTGGCGTTTCACTTATTCTGGTATACCCAAAAACCTGACTGAGTAAGTGCCTTCAGGAAGCTGGGAATCATCAACAATTTGGCATTCAATTTGTTTAAAAAGCTAAGTTCAAAAGTAACCTAAAATATAATAGCCTGTGTTCTCATAACTCCCTTCAAAGATTGTCACCAAATCCATTGTCATTGCATGCAAGATGTGTGATTGGTAATATCTAACTTTCAGGTAATTTAGGTCAGTCACTAAAGTGGTACCTGCCTTAAACTGACCTTCCTTTTCCCTACTCAGCAAGGGCAAAGATATTCTTATATCACGTGTTCTTGGTTTGGTTATTATTCTTGCAGTAGTTATATATTGGGTTTCCTCTTTTTTACTTCACTTCCTTAGTGGTATACACTCAGGGTTTTGTGGATACTTTTAAGGACCTGGGATTGTGTATATCAAGACAATGAGCAGGGCTTATCTGATGTCTAAGTCAGAATTGAAGCATCATTTGAAAGATGTGCTGTTCATGGCTATGGTGAGTATTATGTAAACCAGAAACAATGTCATTTATGGCATTATCCAATGTAAACATCTTTCAGAACATCAGTTTTTGGGCAACAATCTAAAAGCATTCCACGAATTCAGCCAGGGCTTCATTATGGTTCAACTATTTTTATGAAAATGTTTCTTCATACTCATTCTCTTCTTGAACCCAAACTTTTTGATAAATGTTTTCTTCATTTCTTTT
The DNA here is from genome assembly GCA_022478985.1 of Massospora cicadina. Taxonomy (NCBI): domain Eukaryota; kingdom Fungi; phylum Entomophthoromycota; class Entomophthoromycetes; order Entomophthorales; family Entomophthoraceae; genus Massospora; species Massospora cicadina. The sequence continues at coordinate 26,845 of JAKSZP010009726.1, forward strand.
CAGGTATGTAGTCATACATATGAGGCACCATAACCTCTTGACTTATATGGCTTAATTAATATAAAATTTGTTTAACATTTTAATGGGCAGTCACACCTTCCATAGTAGCTTCATAGACTTTAATAAAAAGATGCTTTACTCCCTTTGCCAGGTTTATACTTGCCCTTGAACGTAGAATTAATGGTAGTAGCTTCCAACCCTGTAACAACATGTACCCCAGGAGCTTCAAATTTGGAACTTCAGTTTGTGCATCACTCTGTTGAAATTGCGGCTCACATTAACATATTTGATCTTGTAGAAGATTGAGATGTGGTTCCATTTCCTTCAATTTAAATCCTGGTTTAACATCCAGAATATTAACTCTTAATTTGAGAATGACTTTATCATTCTCTTAGTCTTTAAGCCAGATGCTCAGATTGTGAATTTGTTTGTGAGTTGATGAGCGGTAAGTTTCCAAAAAGCTTTCACATCCTATAATACTATAATGCGCCAATCAAGTCCTATTTATCTCTTTGCATTAAGTGCTCTGAGGAGTTTTTTCAATCTTGGTTTCAGCTCTTCAGTAATACTATTACAGCGTTTATCAGCTTCAAAAAAGGGGATAATGTACTTGGTTAATGTCCTCTCTACTAATGGATAAGCATCTTAAGTTTCTCTTCAATTTAGTAAGTAACTTAATAATGAAAAGAATAGGCTCCTGAGTCCCATGGGATATAGAACATTTTCAGCGCAAGCCACTCATAAAATAGTACTTTGAGCTACTGATGAGGCCTCAGAGGTTCAATTGACATCAAGCTCATCAATTCGTCATAATGCTTGCTCTACCTGAGCAATTTAGGTTCTTGAACTTTTCTTTCTCCTGAAGGTAGCTAGTGGAAGCTTAACCTTCCATTATGTTTAGGCTTCATTATTTTGTCTTCAGAGATCTTCTGAAAAGGCATCAAGTGATCTCCTAAAATTCTCATTCAACCCAAAAATGTTTTTAAAAAGCTTCATACGCTTCCTCCACATACTTGATAACACTAGAATCATCAGTTCCTGTCAAAAATTAGCTAGATGGATTCATCATATAATTTCCTAAATAAGAGTTAGGATTAGCAAGGGGAGGATATCCCAGTGGTAGAGTATGACCCTCTTCCACTGCTTCCCCAAGTTTGATCCCAGTTATGAACTTTGGGTAGGGACAATTATGACTGTGTTGCCATTGTGCACCAATGCCCAGAATCAAGATAGCGAATAGCAAAGGCGGTCCATGGAGTTCCTGGTTTATCATATGCCGCGCATGGAGGTTTTCTGGCTTTTATCCTCCTTTCCCATTTTCTTCACTTCCCCTCATTGGTGTGGTATTGTCCCCTAGGTTGGCCCACCTCAAATAAAATATAAAAATCGAATAAAATATAAAAAGAGTTAGAATTAGCTGAGGTCAGTGGACTGATTAGTTATCCTTTTTTGATATAATTTTAAAAATGTTGGTGATTTGTGCTCCCTTGATTTTGGGTCAATCTAATTCAAGGAATCTTCCGGATATGGAAAGTATCAAGGACAATCCTCATTAGCAATTGTGATCATTTGATAACCCAAAAAGTTTATGCTAAGGACAAATAACAGTTTATTAAAGCAAAGTTATTAATAATTTATTTTAGTGGCAACTGAATCTGAGAATTCCAACATTTCTAATATAAATTCTGATTAATGAAGAATTTCTAATTCAACATTGAGTAAATTAAAGTTACTAAAGACTGATTTCAATGTAAAGCAAATCAATTATTATTTTGTGACTAACCAGCAAAAACGCCAAGGCTAATTGTATTGCCTGCAGAATGCAGATGTTTCCAAGAGATGCGTAAATAGCCATTCTGCCACCGGAAGGTTCCAAATAAAAAGCAATTTAAGCTAAGGATTTTCAACTTATTTTTAATTAATGATTTTTTATGGTTAGCTACATTTAAAGCCAAGATGTTCAATCAAAATTTAGAAAGTAATCTTTATAATTTCCCAGAGATGATTGCTAAAGATAAATTAAACTAATGTCTGTCATGATTGTGATGAAAAAGAGGGAAAAGTAGCCAGAACAAATTGCTGATGGTTAGATGGTATGTCAGCTATATTTGCTAATGTTTGTAGGCGGGTAGTAAATTGCCATAGAAACGCCTAAGTATAAATAGTTGAATTTCTTTCTTAATAGAGATATCTCTTACGCTCACTTTTATCATTTGTTAGTAGTTAGTCCGCTAGATTAGTGAAAATAGGACTGGAAATCCACAAGGTAGGTGCTGGGTGAGTGCACCTGGATTGGTCAGTACCACCAGCTTCCATACTTGGAAGCTACTAGGTTGCTATGCAGAGATTTGGCCAACTGGCCACCACAACAAGGGACTGATGGCCGTTGGCCAAGAGGTTGAAGTAGAAAGGGGGTTGATATGCCCAAGAAGGGAGCTAATGGCTCATCATTGAATGCCCAAGAGGTGTTAATTAGCCTAAGGTGAAGTTGTTGGTCTTTTGAGAAGGGAATTGCACTGCGGGCTTGTAATGGAAGGTATGCCAATGAAGGCGAAAATTAAGGGCCAGCAGTCCTCATACTGTTGGCTTGACACACTAGCAGAGCCCTATGTAGCAGATATGAGATCTGTGACATTGGTGCTCACTACAGGGGGCTCTGTTAGTTTGTTGCTCAAGTAACTAAAGGTATGGTTGTGAGGTGGTGCGAGTCACTGTTTTTTTCTTTTGAGAGGAGGCCTACTGGAAGAACCTCAGGCCCAACGTTGTAGTTTAAGCCTCTTGGAGGTGGGGAGATGGTACAACAAACCTTCCCTCTCTTTGCGCCAACATTGTTTTGGCCCATTAAAAAGGTAAGGGCTGCACTGGAGAAATACCATCTGGTTAGGGGTGTAATTTCAAAAAATTACCAGATGGATACCTCCCATAGTTTCTTAAGGTAGGGTCAAGATTTGTTGAGTTGGTGGAAAATTAGTTGCCATGTTTAAATTCTTTATAAATTATAGGTTGTCAATTTGTGCTCCCCCTTTATTTGGATTGGGCTATTTTTAAGAATTAACAGGATCTGGAAAGTATTTATAAATATCCAATGACTATTATTGTTACTTTGATCATAAGCTATTTACATCAAGGATGATCACCAATTTATATATATTAATAGATTATTATCATTCACAAATTTTATGGCTGAGGATTAACCAGCACCAATTAACTAGTGGATTGCCAGTTCTGCGTTAAAGTATTTAAGGTCACTGATGACTGATGCCAAGAATAATCAAACCATTTATTAATTTAGGATTTTCCAATGACTTATTTTAAGGATATTTATATTGCTGGTGGAACGTTGAAGGTTCTCATTGATGAGCTTGCATGGACATTATGTGAATTGAAGGTTTCAAATAAATTGATGACTTAGGTCGAGGATATTCACCTGATTTTGATTAATGATTATTTAAAAACACCAAAAATTAAAACAGGGGATGTTCAATTATAATGTAGGATAGTAATATATATATATGACTGATAGCAATCAATGCCAAGTGTTGGAATTTAGGCGGTTGGTAAGCTCGCTGGTGCGTTTTAACGCCTGAATTACAACAATATTTTTGCAGGAGAAAATATTATTCAACTGCTAGGATAATTTTTTGAGGGAAATTTTATAAACCACTTATATTTAAATAAATAAACTTTAACACTAGTAAAAAAAGTTTCATAAGATTTTTTATTATGTTAACTGCTGGGGTAAAAGGGACCCTTTCAATACTTCACTGCTTAGTATTAAAATGATATCAAGGCTTGAATTGAGTGCTAAGTAATTCAGATTAGGCTATGAAAGCTGAATTAATTAATATGGGTTTTGACCTATTTAAACTCTTGATTTCCAGCTCACTTCAATGTAACAGCCGATTGAGTGTTGATAGTAGGTAGGACAATTCCGTGAGGCAAGAATTTAATATATTTGAGCCAATTACCATGGGGAAAATATTTGCACCTTGTGGGACCCCCTCCAGGCCTATAAAAGGGGGTGGTCTCCACTTAGGTGTTTGAACTGAACTGAAGAGGGGCTGTGGAGGAGCCTCATCATGATTTCCAATAATTTGCCACAGGTTTGGCACAATCTTACTAATGAAAATTTAACGATGTGGCTGATAAGTGGGTGGAATAGCATTACTCTGATTTGAGGGGTTCTACTGACAATTGGCCAGGTTCTTTTGACCCATATCAATATTTATATTTAAAAAGCTCTTTTCACAATATCAGACTTGTAATTTTCTGACACCAAGGATGAATTAGAATACAGTCTGGAGTTCAATTGTGATAATTTAGAGGGAAAAGTTCCCAGCAGAAATTGTTGACGATTGTATGTGATGCCAGCAGTGATTGCGATGATTGTTGATAGGCAGTCAGTGGATTGCCACAGAAACGCCCAAGTATAAATAATTGAATTCCCCTCTTATTAAAGATCCTTCTTGCGCATACATTTAGTAATTGTTAGTTTTTAGTCCGCAAGATTAGTGAGAGTAGGACTGGAAATCAACAAGATAGAAGCAGGGTGAGTGCACTTGGATTGGTCAGTACCACCAGCATCCATACCTGGAAGATAAAAGAAGCCCTGAGGGGACTTAGCAACTGGCCACCAAAATGAGGGACTGATGTGCGTTGGCCAAGAAGGGTGAATTTGCAAGGGGTTTGGGTGGTCAGGAAGGGGGCTGAGGGCTCACTGGTGCACACCCAAGAGAGATTGATTAGCTCAAGGTGAAGTTTTTTGGTCTTCTGGGTTGGGGAATTTCACAGTAGACATGTATTGGAAAGGTATGCCAATGAAGGAGAAACAGAAAGACCTGCAGTCGTTATACTGTTCTCCTGGAACACTAGAAGAACCCTGATGTGGATGTGAAAATCTGTGACAGCCCCATATGTATATGAAGCTGAATAGTGTTTGAACGGTTCACCTTGTCCAAATGTTGGATGTCCTCTATACTTTGTGATGCTAAAATATAAACTTTTATTAGGCCACCCATAAGACAACTTGGGTATTTGTATGATAGTGGAGTTCCATGTTATGGACTCCCAGTAATGCACGGTATGATAGAGTGCAGGGTGTACAAGTTGCATAATATAAAGGGATATATAAGCACCTGATCTGTAAATAGCTAGTAGAGCACTGAATTATACAATATCATGAGAATCCTTCCATTGCGGATTTTCTTTTGCGGCTGTCTCTTTTTGATGAGTTAATGGCTCCATGAAGTAAGTCTAAAACACCTTCATTAAAACAATGTTAGCCAACGATATTTAGGAAACTCCATAGTATTTTCTTAAAAAAGCTTCAAATGTAACGATGGTCTGACTTCCAATTTTGTCATCTTCTTTGCTGTTCCCGTTGTGCACCCAGTGGGTGACACTATCTATTATGTTATCTTCCTTGGTGCGAACAAATATGTGCAGGTATCATTGTCAGACAAATACAAGTCTGATGTTGTATTAAGAGTGATTCAGGCTTTGACATAAATGAAATTGGCCAAAAGACCCTGGACGATTCTCAATGTAATTCTCTGAAACAGGGAAATACTTTTAATATCAATAAAACTTGACCAAAAAGCTCGATTTTGGGTAGCAGGGATATTCAAAAAAATGGCAGAACCAAGGGAGCCATTTGGAGGCCCCTCCCTGTTGTACACAACTCCTAGTCAAGCTACACCGCAAATACCGGCCCCTTTTTATAGGGTTGGAAGTGGTCCAACAAGGAGAAAATATTTTCCTGACTTCTAAAAAAACTAATTATATAATCTCTTCCTCACGGATACATTTTCCCAGTTGTCACTTCCCCATCTGCCCTCACATTGAAGCAAGGTGAGTCTTGACTGATCTGATAGGTTAAATCTCAATACTCCCAAATCTGGATGTTAATAAGCCATCAAAATTTAGCCTCAATGTTTGATATAACCTTCAATTATAAAAGGGTTTATTTCTTATCCCCTGTGGGACCCAATTTGCTTATAAAAACCTCAACTTTCTAGTTTTTAAGTTTATTTTTATTATCTTTCGTGGATACATTCCCCATCTGTTTGAGTTTAAGCCTCATTAGCACCAGCGATCCTAAAAACTCCTAAAATCCAACAAGTGGTGCTCACTACAAGGGGCCCTGTATACCACCAAAATCTTATTCTAAAAGATATATACCTTGGAACCATGGCTAGCTGCTTTAGAGCAACAACTACCCAGTGCTTTGCCTCGCATTAAAAGGCTTGAGCAGCACTCTTCAAAATGCCCTTATGGGTCCTCCCCTATTATTTTCACACCTCTGTTCAGAGACAAGTTTACACCTGCTGAGGGCAGTATCGCCTCCTACCTTTATGTTTAAAAATGGCAATGGAAGGAGCGACTGACCTTCGAGAAACCAAGTATATTTTTCCTAGATTGAGTTGGATGGCTCAGGAGATCATGGTTCCCTAAATGGCTGCACTTACCACCTTGGCGGAGGTCAAAAAAGCGCTAGTTGACGTGTTTGGTTCAAAATAGAGTTTACAACGGCAAAAACAGGCCTTTATGTGCCTTAGCCTGCAAGAGGGAGAATTGATTCCCTCATTTGTTGAGTGTTTCTATAGCAAAGCTCAACCTCTGTTGCTGGCCAAAATGCTACCTCTTAATAATTCTATTGCTGCTATCGTGGCTAGCTTGGCGTCTTATCCCCCTTTATAATGCATATCTCCTCGGTCAAGCACACCTTCCAAACTGTACTATATATAGAAGAGGCATTGCCAGCAGTGGATAACTTTTATGAGCCTGAACCTCTGCATAAAGCTTAAAAGAGAGATTCAACTCAGACTTCTCCAGCCTCTTATATGGCAGTATCCCACTGAAACCCAGCTGTTGCAGAGATGTAACGACTAGATACTCCTCACCATGTGAGGATAGCCAGAAAATATTAGCAGTTATGGGGCAGCGTTCTTTTACAGCTTCAGTTTCAAAAGCTCAGCAGGTGGACTTAGTTATCACTTTGCCTAGTTCCCCTCTTACCAAACGGTCTACTAAGGTGGATAAATTATCACATCCATCTAAGCTGCTGCTTTAATCCCCCTCAACCTCAAATCTGGCTGCCCCTAGTTCAAAACCTGCCGTCATTGGGCAGCCCAAGCTGGTCACTTCTAAGACAAAAGTCAATGCCATTATACTTCCAACACCTCCCCCAAAAGTTGGTACAGCTATGATGCTCCCTTCAAAAGACAAAAGGGTAAATGAGAGTGACAAAACCTTCCCCTGTGAGGAGGTTAAGCCAGTTTCACAGCCCCCTCTTAGTAGCTCGTTGAGGCGCATTGACAATCCCTCTGATGACGAGTCTGAAAGGGGTGGTGAAGATGCAGGATATTATGTCCTGGGAGCTCCAATGGAAGTGCAGATTCCAGATAGGTTGAGGCCAGAAAAATTGATATACTCATGATACCATGAATAACTTATCTTCAGCAGTTGCTGAGGTTTTCAGAGGTGATTGATACTGGTAGTGATGCTGACTAGATTATTGGGACAATGATCCGATCCACCCAGCAGGTTCATACCCTCCAATTCAAAATTCAAATACCTTGCGATGGCTCAACGCCTTGCCTCCACTCTCAGTTTGAAGGAGGTTTTCGCCCTTCCCCCTACTTTTGGTAGCACAATAACTAAGGTAGAGCTGTCATCAATAATGTGCACGTCCTAGCCATCCTTGATATGGGTGCTCCAGTGAACATGATTTCATCAAAGCTCATCAATAAAATAAAGTTGACGCCTGACCTGAACTATTAACAAGAGTTTGAAACTTCAGGGCCTAATAATACGCGAGCTATTGGAGCCTAATCTTCTTTACCCATATGGATTGGAAAGCTCCTACTAGCTGCCCCCACTGTGGCATTAATCAATAACGCATATGACCTACTCATTGGCAATTAATTTCTTATTGAGTATGATGGAATCATTAATATGAACCAGGGATTTCACTCTCTTTTAAATTCCAAAGTTTCCCCCAGCTTTTATAACGGATGAGCCTAAAAAGAAGGAATATATATGCGTAGTTGAGTATCTTACATCCGCCCTCACCCTTAATTATACCACATCGTGTAGAAACACAAAAGGGCTGCCTGACTCCGTGGATGCTTAAGAGAGCATCCATTGTATGCGTTAGAGGAGGTAGTTTTCAAAGCGGGTGAATAAAAGGTGGTAAGCAGAAATTATAATGCAAATTCACCGCAACTGCCTCCTGCACTTAACAAGCATTGATGCAATAAGCCCTTTGGAACCTTGGGTATTGCCAGATATCTTAAACCCTGCTTATCAGAGACCTATTAATCTCCTGCTGGGGAATCTCACTAACAAGGACATGGTTGTAAAGAAACATCAGGATATTTGAAAAGCCTTGTTGATTCCAATTGAGGACATCCACCAAGTCCATTATATTGGGTCTATGTTAGATATGGGGCTACTCAATTACCAAGTGATATTCGCTTTGCCCAACGTTCAGATTTTTGATGATCTAACTCCCAATGAGCTTAAAAGTTCATTCTATACTGGAGTCATATAGTGATATTTTCCCCTAATCTGATACTGACTATGGGCATATGAAGAGCTGGTGCCACACCATAGATGTTGGTGATGCCAAACCTATTCAATATAAGCCTTATTGAAATCAAAAGTTGAGGAGCTCCAGATGAGGATGGAGATTAAACAGTTACTGAACGCGGAGAAATTGGTGCCTTTTCAAAGTCCTTGGTCATCTCCACTATTGCTCACAAAAAAGAAGAATGTTGGGCATTGGGTAGTTATGGACTACCGCAAGCTGAATAACCTCACCAATAAGGACAGCTACCCAATCCCGCAAATTGATGACGCTCTGGCCCAACTATTTGGGTCCAGATTATTTTAGCCATAGACTTGGCTAGTGGATACTGGCAAATGGATTTTTCTCGCAAAACCAGGAAAAGTGTGCGCTTATCTGCAGCCAGGGTCTCTTCCAACATACACAACTACCACAAGAGTTGTGAAATGCTCCCACATCTTTCCAGAGAGCCATGGAACAATCTTGCAGGATCTGAAGCTTAGTTGCATAATTGTATATCTTGACTATATCACCACTTTCTCCCAAATGTTCAATGAGCACCTTTCTCACTTAAAGAAAGTTTCTAACGCTTGCGGGCCTCTCACATTAAGCTGAAGCCATATAAATGTACATTCTTCCAGTAGAAGTTGGATTTTATGGGCCACGCCATATTTTCAGATGGGATCCAGCCTCTCTATGATAAAGTTGAGGCGATATCCAAGATGCCAAAACCAAAAACCCTCCGCGATATTCAGGTGTTCTTGGGCATGATGGGATTTTACCATCAATCAATCCCCAAATCCGCTCAGCTCAGTGAGCCCCTCATATGTCTTTTAACTAAAAACATCCCTTTCCATTGGGGAGCGGAACAACTGGCTGTTTTTGACACTCTATAAAAAGCTGCTTCAGAACGGCCAATCCTACGCCACCCTGACTATAGTAAACCCTTCATGCTGTTCACTGATGCTTCCAATTATGCAGTTGGAGCTATCTTGGCTCTACTGGATGAGCATGAGGTTGATCACCCCATTTCATATTTCAGCAAGATGCTCTCTAAGGCAGAACGCAACAATGGCATCACTGAGAAGGAATGCCTGGCCAACTTGCTCGCTGTTAAATATTACCACTCTTTCTTATATGGGACCTCGTTTAAAGTGGTCACTAACCACGCCTCTTTAAAGTGGTTACAAAATATGAAAGATACCACTGGGCAGTTACCATGCTGGGCTTTGAAGCTCCAGCACTATGATATGACCATTGTGCACTATACTGGGATGAGCCACATGAATGTCAATGGGTTGACTCAGCTGCCAATCCTCCACAGATAATAGTGAAGCAGAGCGATAAAATGATCTCCTAATGACCCCTGATGCTTGGGAGGATGAGGAAGGACCATTTCAGAAGATGCTAGCTTAAAATTCCTGTAACAAAAAAGGTGGATAATGGGAGTCTATACAAGAAAGTAGGGGTGAACTGGTTACCCTACCTCTGACCTTCAGAGCGAGTATCTGTCATTATGGAGTCTCATGCCCTCCTAGGGCATAGTGGAGTGCGAAAAACCTATGTGTGGGTAAAAGAACGCTACTATTGGGAGGGAATCATTGGGACCATCATCAAAGTCTTGGATGCCTGTCTGACATGTAAAATGCAATCCAGCTTTAAAATCAAGCATCAATATTAACCTAACACCCCTCAACAGCCTTTCCAAACTTTAGTATCGATGTGGTTGGCCCTCTATTCCAAACTATGAGTGGAACTTGGTATATCTTAGTAGTGATTAATCATTTTATTAAATGAATTGAGGATTTGGCTTCCCAGCTTAGACAGCAAAAGCCACGGCCACTTTCCTCCAGAAGTATATCTTTGCTTGACACAGTTGCCCCCAAGTTCTGCTCTGTGATAATGGAAAAACTTCACCTCCTAAGTGGTGAAGATTATCGCGACCTCCATGGGCATGCAACAGCTCTTTTCTGCCCCATACAACCCTTCAACGAATGGTACCGTGGAGAGAGCCAATGGGACCTGGTCTCTATATTACGGAAAATGGCCACTTCAGACCCCCTTCAATGGGATCAGTACTTACTAAGTGCCTCATGGCCTGCCATATCATTTACCACCAAATCCTAAGATGTCTCCTTTACATGTGTTTTATGAACGGGAACCTGGGATGCCAGCATTATTAGCCAAAATCATTTTCACTGATAGTACTGACCATGAGCAAGCCATGAAGAAGTTGGCTAGCACATCATTCAGTTACAATCAGAGGCTATGTCTAATTTGGCCAAAAAGGTCACAAAAGAAGGCCAAGCAGCTAATGAGCTCTGGACTCTGTCCCTTACTTCCAAGTATCCAACTTGGTATTTTATTACCACAACTGCATCACCCCTAGAAGTGAGAAACTTGGGTCTATTTGGGAAGGACCTTTTGTAATCACTTATAAGCAAGTAGAGGAGTACTCCATTAAATCTCTTGCTACAGGAATTACTATCACCGAGTTTATGGATGATTTCTGCGGCCTTATTACCCACACATACTCTTGAAGGGCGATGTCAGACAATTTCAAGTTCAATGTTGTATTAAAAATGTTTTGGGTTTTTTAAATAAAATTGGCAAAAAGACACTGACCAAATCTCAGTGGAACCCTTTGACTCGGTGCAATACTTTTAATATCAATAAAACTCGACCAAAAAGCTCGAGTTTGGGTAGCAGGGATATTCCAAATGTATGGCAGAACCAAGGGAGCCATTTGGAGGTCCCTCCCTGTTGTATAACAATTCCTAGTCAAGCTACACCGCAAAGACTGGCCCTTTTTATAGGGTTGAAAGGGGTCCAACAAGGCGAAAAATATTTTACCGCCTTCTGATTGGACAAAATATATAAAGTCCCTTCCTCACGGGTACGTTTTCCCAGTTGTCACTTCCCCATCTTCCCTCACATTGAAGCAAGGTGAGTCTTAACTGATCTGATAGGTTAAATCTCAATATTCCCAAATCTGGATGTTACTAAGGGCATCTGAACTTTAAAGCCTCAATGTTTTAATATTACCATAGTTTTACTAATAGGGTTCATTTCTTATCCCCTGTGGGGCCCAATTTGCTTATAAAAACCTCAACTTTCTAGTTTTTAAGTTTATTTTTTTATCTTCCGTGGATACAATCACCCATTTGTTGGAGTTCAGGCCCCAATAGCACCAGCGAGCCTAAAAACTCTCAAAGTCCAACAATTGTTAAGGGGTTGGATGAGCCCTTTTAGTGAGCACATGTCTGTAGGATTTCCCTTTTTGCTCGATTGTGCTATGCCCAAGAAGCCCAACATTTAATGCTTGAAGCCGTACAAGTCATGAGACAATTATCTCTTTTTTTCCAAGGGTGCCAAGTCACTGCTTATGTTTTTCAGTTAGAGTATCAGTACTATGTTAAGTATGGCGAGATGGACAAATAAAAATTATGCACCAAAACGTGATATAATATTTGAGACGGAAAAATACTATAGTATAAGAGAGGGTTTTAATATGAAATACTCAACAAAATAAACACAAAAAGGTAAAAGATAAATAAAAATAAGAGAGGAAAAATCTGAAAGGGCGGCTCTGGGTCAGGCGATGCATTGTCTATGGTATAATGCCTTTTGGCATATTTTTATAGGGTTAAAGACTATTGTTGAATGACCAAGTCAGATTAGACTTGGCATCACTTAGGTTGACCATGTGGCATATCTTTAATTTTTACCCTTTTGCAGGTTAGTCTTTATTTAAAGCCTCTTGTGCCACACTGAGTAATGGTTGCCTGAAATTCTTATGATCTTTCATTGATGAGGCATGATTATATCTTAAGGTATTTTTATAATTGAATTAATCTGAAGAATTTTCCTTAGGTCAATTTGAGCAGTTCCAACTATCAATTTTTGGGTGATTATGGAGGTGCCTCCTTTAGCCCCTTCTCAGGTCTAGCTTTACTGTGTTGTAGGAGTCAAGTGGTCCAATACTATTCCCATCATGTCTGATATTGATAACCAACGATTAGATTAAGTTACTGGGTGCCTATGGCTGTAGGTCCATTACTTTTCATGTACTTCATAAGCTTAGTGTGCAGTCCTTATAAAGTGAGTTTAGTGGATCTTTTAGAGTGTAGGCATCTGTGGACCTTTCTTTCACTGATAAATTTTACTTTTCAAAAATTACAATCACCTGGAAATTTAGCCTTATCAAATCAAACGAATATGGTGGTAAAATCCACTGAGAGCTCATCTGATGCGTCAGAATTCACCAAACCAACCCCCAAATCGCAGAACCCTCGGTTGCCAACTTGTGTTTCAACCAGTACTACCCGCTCCCAAACTGCAGCTGCAAAAGCATATGCAAACCCAAATTTATCTATACAAGGAGGAATCACAAATGATCCTGCCATTTTACTGCTTACCTCAGTTGACTCTGGGTTGCCTGAGGGTAAACAAATCGGTGCACCCCACCCTGAAGGCGCATTTAACTAATTAACCAAGTTAGCAGGAGGTATTACCACTCCCAATACCGCGCAGGGGCTTCAGGTGGCTTTGCAGACCACCACCCCATTTAAAATCATCTAAGGTGGTCAAATAAATCTACAGTAAAGTTGAATAAGTTGGCCGTCAAATGCACAACTTGGAAAGCAACCAACATGGCCAAACTGAATTGAGAGTAGATGTCAAATCAGTTGGCCATCATTTACATGCTTTGGAAGGCAATCAACACGTCCAAACTAAATCAGCATTGAGTATTGGATCAGTTCATGGTAACTTTCATCAAAATAAGAATCAAAATTAATTTTTAATTGCAACTAGCTAAAGGACCAATAAGATTGTGGAAAAATTAAGAAAGAATCAGCTGATGGTCAGATGAAGTCTGGAGAGATAGATTGGTGTGAGGATGAACCTGAATCAACCCATCAATTGGCAAAAAGTAATTCCAAGACAGGTAAGGCAATCCAACCTGGAAAAAGTCAAGTATCAACTGGGAAGGCCATGCAGGTGCCAGTGCATAAACCCAAAGAGAATCAAGCGCCTCTATCTGGGGTCCCTCCCCATGGGGAATCATCCAATTTAAATTTAAATTTAATTTGGAACGACAACAAAAATAAGCGAGTTAAGGATGGATCAGGTGCATGGCAGAAAAATCTAGTGCCTGCACCACCTACCATTGACCCTCGTGAAGCTGCTTTTGTGGCTGAAGTGAGGAAGAGATGGGCAGAAACTCGCTTACAATGGGCACTCCCTATGTCCACTCTGCCTCATGCAGTTAGAGTTTACTATGGGAAAAACCCAGTCGAGTTTTATACAAGAGATTATTTTACCTATTTTGAAGAAATAGAAAGAGCTTTTCCAGTTGATACCACAGTTCATGAAGTAGTAGAAAACCACAATATTGATGTAGGATTTAAATCTGCAGAAGATGCAGACCGGGCAGCTTCTACTAAAACATAGATTCCATATTGATCTCTTTGTGTATCTAGAACACGATCTAACTTGGAAAAAATTTCTTGGGTAACTTTCTCTAATTCTACCAACTACATTGGACCCAGAATCCCTAAAGCTTTCTCTGCATAGGGGTTTGATGAAATTTTGGTATGTTCTAACAGTAAATCTTTGTGCACAAGCCTAGTATGCCCCAACCCAATGGGTTCATATTGCTAGAGCTTCATTTATCCCCAACCCTATGGTGGCCCATACATGGAGGTCATTCCACGTGTGGCAGTCATTTGATCATGTTCAGAAGTCTTCTTTGTTGATCCAGACCAAGCACGCCCACGCTGCTCATGGTGTAATACTTTGGGCCACTTATATAATATTTGCACTGCTCGTAAACAAGCTCTCTCATACAGCAGCCTAGTCCTTGTGACATGTAAGAAACTCTCACATACAGCAGCAGCGGCAATCCCGCAACCTACCCATTGGGTCCCTGTAATGATCTAACCTCTGCTGACTTTTTGTGGCAGTTGATCAGGCACAGCCAGTAGCACAGCTTTATCCCTTAGTTCAGAAAACCCCCTACCAGTTGGCACCCATTCTAAGTTGCCACACCCTTCGTCAGCACAAAATAAACGCAAATCTGCTTCACATAAAGCTAACCCAGAGGAAGCTAGTCCAGGAGCGGCATCTAAAACTAATTTAATATCACAAGAAACTCAGAGTGGGGAGCAGGTATGGAATACCCCAAGTAGAGGTGGAGGTTCAAAGGCATCAACCCCCCACCATCTAGGGGGATTGCAACTCAGACCTCATTCTCATATTGAAGGAGGTGAACATGGACTCTAATAATTCAGAGGATGCCCAAATGGAGGAGTCCATGGAGCGCCCTCAGGATACTCCCATGAAGAGCAGTGGGGGTAGTATCCTGGGATGGCTTTACAGGCTCCTCAGGACCTTCAGCTCAGAATAACCCCCCTCCTCCACGTCAATCAGCTTGGATTACCGCTAAAAGTCAGTCTCAAGGACTTAAAATGAGCAGCTTATGGATTCAGGTTTAAGCTCCAATAACCCCCCGGGATATGGAGGGGGACAACTATGAGGCCCCAAAGGAACACCTTGACCCTGCAGTCCATTAACTCTAATGGACTGTGGGATTACAAGCGGAGAGACTGCCTTCTCCACAACTTCAGGTTGACTTGCAAAGGATATTGCAGCCGTCTAAGAGCCCCATGTCCCCACATCTGAAATAGAAGCATGAGATGACCAATTTGGAGGTAACTCTTGTTGGACAAACTATGTAGTCTTATTATCCTCAACCCCCGGATAAAAACCCTTAAATTTCGAAATACATTTCTTGACTATCGCCTTGTCTTGGCTAAATTATCTACCCCTGCTTTATCCTTCTTTGCTGCAAGCATATATCTGCCAAATGCAGGCCTGGAGTAGGATCGGCTTTTGGAGGAACTTGCTCTACTACAACTTACATGCAAAACAGTGCTTATGGGTGATTTTAATACAATATCAAGTCATGTGCGGGACACATTTCCTCCTGCAACACAAGACAGACGAGGTACTGCTCAGCTTCAGGATTTCATCAGGTCAAATGGATTCACAGATGTCCTACCCCCATCAGCGTCTGTCCTTGGCTGTATGTCTCGGATCTAAGGTGCAGGTTGGGAATTCATATCAGCTTCAAGGATTGATATGGACCTAGTGGGCCACTTGCTGGTGGGTCGAGTTTCATCTCCCATAATCCGGAATAACACTATTAGTGACCACAGATCCTCCAGTGATCCTGATAATTATCCTCAGACTTTCAAGGAGGTTTTGGCCAAGGATTGCTCCAGGGCTCATGAACAACCTGTTTGCAAAGGAGAAGATAAATGCGGCCATTTGCGAACCAGAAACCTGGACTCTCCTCAATTATAAACTTTGCAAGAAAAATAGACAGATAAAAAAGCAAGGATTTTAAAGGTAGCATACAACTGTGCTAAGGTTAGAATGATGGCAGATCAAGCCAAAGTCATAGGGGCTGAAGCTAGAATACGTCACCTTGAAAGGAATTGCTGACCGGCGCTTTCTCCTCAATGGTTGGAGGCATGGGAAGTGGCCCAAGAGATGTATCAGCGGGAACTTACTGAACAAGAGGAACGGGAAGCAAGATTCACATCATCGCTTTACTACACTCAGTGGGAACGCCCCACCTGCTTCTTCTGCCAGAAACAAAAAGCTCGCTTTAAGGATCAGGAGATGGCAACCCTTAGGGTGGGGACCACCAGCACCATAAACAAGGAGGAGATCATCAGTGAGGCCCATCGTTACTATTCAGACCTCTTCAAGGCTTCTTGGGTGATCCCAGCAGAAGTTCAGGAATTCATTAGAGGTGCTCCAGAACCACTTGTTAATTTCTCAGCAGATGCTCAACTTCTTGCACCAATCACGCAGCAAGAAGTAATGAACATTATACTCCACAGCCCGCGCTTGAAGGCCTCAGGCCCAGATGGTATCCCATTTGAGGTGTATCTAGTGGATCCCGTCACAGTTACAAAGACCCTCCATACTTTTCTCAACTTCTCTTGGCAGAGGGTGAAGTGCTTACTGACTTGAGAGGATCAATTATGACCATATCCATAAGAAAGTAAGCCGCGAAGACTTGCAAACAGGAGACCAATATCACTATTGAACACAAACCACAAGCTATTTACTAAACTTCTAACAAACCAAATGACTAAATGGGCAGCATCATTACTCAACATAGCTCAGCATGGCTTTATCCCAGGGAGATCGCTTTGGAACAATTACAATGAGCTTCTGGAAATCCTGTTAGCTATATCATCTCAAACGCATGGTTTTTTGGCGCTTCTGGATATGGAAAAAGCATATTAATGGGTGAATTGGAAGTATCATGACGCCTCTCTAACCCGTCTTTACATCCCAACACAAGTTAGGACATGGCTATCAGCGCTTTACGCCCTGCTTCACATTAAGATATTGTCCTCAACGGGCTTTACAGCAGCGGTGATGGTTGAGAAGGGTCTCCGTCAAGGGGATCCATTGAGACCAATCTTGCTCAAAACAGCTTTGGATCCTCTTCTGAGCCCACTCCAGGAACGACTGGTGGGTATTCAGGTTAATTGGAAACCCCCCACCCGCACCATAGCCTTTGCTGATGGCACAGCCTGGCAGTTGGATCTAAAAAGGACTAGACCTGGCCATGGATGCCCTGGATCGCTACTCCAAGGCGTCCAATACAAAAGATAACGCTTCTAAAACCATTATAGTGCAAGTTGGTACCCCATCGTTTCCTACGCCTTTTGGTCTGGAACCTACCTGGGGCATTTTTAGGCACCTAAGCATCCTCACACACCACAAGGGGTCGCGTTCAATGAATTATGAGGAACCCTTGCTGGATGCAATAAACTCGCGTGTAGCCAGCTGGAACCGCCGTCATATCACCCCTCAGGGACGCGCCCTGATGGCGAATGTTTTTCTGCTATCAAAGGTATGGTTCCTTTGCTCATATCTGCCCATTTACAGACAGTTTCTACTCGAGGTTGCATGTGATACTCCACTGCTGGATATGGGGATCCAACCACACACCCACAGCTCTGACCACAATATCCTGGCCCCGCAGTGAAGGGGGCCTAGGTCTTTTGGATGCTAGGTCCTATGCCACTTCAATACTGACGGGGTTCCTTAAGCCTATCATTTGATGGGATATGGCTCCAATTCTCCAATGAGGTCCAGCCTTACGCCAGGGTTTACCGGTCTCATTAGGGCTCCCACAACCTCTCCAACAGCTATGGTAGAATGGCTAACAAACCACCCAGGCCACCGCCTTAAACTCTCATCAAGTCTTTACTGGAACCAGGCTCTCCTTGCACTTAAGAGGGTAGGGGTATGGGTGTACCACGCCTTCCCTTATAATAGGAGGGGCCCTGGGATCAGCCCTCGACATCACATCCTGGTTCACAATGGGAGGATAGTAATTTCCCGCCTTCACCCTTTGGACAGACCCCCAATGCGGCCTCGTCTCCTTGAACTCCTGCCCCCCTCTGTGAAATGGAATCTCAAGGATCTTTAGAAGGACATTACCCACCCCGTTCTTTCAGCAAAAATGTCAAATACACTGTGGTGAGTTTTACACTGTTCATACAGGACAGGGGATCAAACAGGTCTCACATTCCAACACAAGAGATTTCCACAATGTGCAAAGCTTATAGACACGCACCTTTACTGCTTCTTTATATGCCCCCTCATAGCCACTTTCTGGAACAAGGTCTGCGAACTCCTGCAAGAAGAACCCTGGGTAGGGCACCCTGTTCAAAACTTCATGTTCAACCTCTCACTTCCCAATTGCTCCCAATCATTAAGGGTCTTGGCATTCGGCGTAGTGATATGGACTAATCATAACACATATCTTTGAGCCACTTTTTACTCCACTCTGTGGATACTGCTCCGATGATTACCCATTTTCAGGTGCATTTTGAGATGGCCCTGAGAGTATTTATGATGTCGTCATGGGCCAACTGGTCAGTTCTACTGGACATATGACTCTGAAAAAACTTCCCCCCACTCTTTCTTGACACCTCCTCTTACCCCTGCCTTCGCCTTAAGCTCTTAGAAGCTCAGGCGCGATTTTATAAAGATCAGTGTATCCCCCCATTAGGTTGGGACCACCTAGTGCTAATAAAAGAGTGTAGGCATCAGCGGATGTCTTTTTAATGATCTTAAAGGGTATTTTTACATGTACTTAAAAACCAACCTTCCATGACCACTATTTTTATAACATAGAACTAGTTTCTTTTAATACAGCATTGGTAAAGACACCCAATTTATTATATGTGTACTAGACTTTGTAGAAATCCAGCTTACTTGTGCTTGCTGGTGCTTATGCCGCTGGATCCCACAAAGGTTTTTTAATAAAATAAAAATAAGCGCTACTATAAAACTTAGTTTTTATGGATTTTATTAGAAGCGTTGGGGTAAAACAAAAAGAATTTATCTCAGTATTCGACCATTCAGTATTTAAAGTATTTTAAGGTCAAGGGGAATTTTAGGATATGTTAGAAACTTAGCCTTATCTAAATTAAGGATATAGGGGATAACATATTAAACCTCACGTATTCACTTCAGGGTACTGGAACAATGGAAGGGGAATTCTGATTGGCCAAAAATGTACCTGTGAGGTAACATTTTTAGGAACTGAGCCAATTCCCATTCAAGAAATTTCTTTCACCTTGGGGGACCCCCGCCAAGCCTATAAAAGGGGGTTTTCTACGTAGGTGCGTTGAAGGACTTGGTAGTGGATGGGGGAGTACCTTCCAAAGGTTGCCCTAAAGTCCATCGGGTGGTCAGAGTAATCCAACCGTTTGATTTTTCATTTATTGCCCATGCAGGTTGCAAAATGGTGTTACCCCAATAACAGGGTTCCAACGTGAATTGGCCAAGATCTTTTGGCATATATCCCTGACACTAATATTAAAATTGCTCTTAATGGCATTAGAGAATCGCAAATGGCCAACCTTTCCCCTTTTTGGCTGAATTCGAACTAAAAATTTTTTAATTTTCAGCTGTGAGGGAAAGATGTCCGACATCACCCCCTCAGGAATTTAGGGGGAGAATATGGATGTAAGAAACGGCCATATTAACGATTAATGGTGATACCAGTAGCTAATAATTTAATAGAGTACTCATTTCCTCTCTTATAGATGATGGTGAAGGGAACCTCCCAAATTGATCCAAGCTTAACGCTTCTAGGAGTGATGCAGTTATGGTAGTAAAAGACCATGTTGCACACTTGCAATGAAGGTAGGGGGGTTCATAACTCATTGGCAGCCTGCCCTTCTTTTGTTATTGTTTTTTAATTGGTCATAGCTTCTGTCTGGAGTTGAATTATGTACTGAACCAATTTTCTCATGACTTTCTCCGGTTCCTCAACTCTAGAAGAGAATACATCCTTAGCTAAGAGGGCAGGTATGCCTGGTTCCCACCCATACAAGACATGAAATTGAGACATTTTTTAAAAATGGTAAAAGATAATCTGGTATACCATAAGAGCACTGGGTAAATATCAATCCCAGTGAAGATGATCAGAGGAGGCCATTTTATGAAGAATGGAGACCAAGGTTCCATATGCTCTTTCCACGGTCCCATTGGTGGAGGGGTTATACAGAGCTGAGAAAAGTAGTTGTGCTCCTATAAATGTGGCCAGGATTTTGACTACTCTGGAGGTGAAGTTCTTACTATTATTGCAGAGTAGTACTTGGGGGAAGCCATGAAGTGTGAAGATGTGTTGATTTAAAAAGGTGGCGGTGGCCTTGGCTGTTTGAGCAGGAAGAGCCACGGCTTCAACTCACTTAGTGAAGTGGTCAATAGCTACTAGGATAAATCTGTTTCCACTAGTAGACTGAGGAAGGGGACTTACTACATCTAAGCTGATGGTGTGGAACGGTTGTTGAGGGGCAGTTGGTTGATACTGGTATCTAGTCTTGAAACTGGATTGCTTCTTACATGTAAGGCTGGCTTATTAAAACGTCAACAATAGATTCCTTCATACCATCCCAATAAAACGAGCCTTAATCCACTCATAAGTTTTCTTTACCCCTCCATGACCTAGGGTGGAATGAGCTTTTTTGATAGCAGGTACACATCCAAGGGTTGAAGGTAAGGTGCCATTTTGTCCCCACCTGCTCATACAACTTCCCATTTTCAACTTTGGTGTTACAGGTGTGCCGGGCTCACATCTTCTGAACAGGCTCATCATCCTCCCATTCATTGGGGGTCATTAAAAAACCATTTAACCTCTCCTCCTCAATATTATCCAAGTGAAGGACTGGCAGCCAAGTCAACCCATCAACATTCATGTGACAGGTCCCAGAACAGTGTTCTATCTCATGTCATAATGCTGGAGCTTTAGAGCCCAGAGAGCTAACCGGCAGTAGAATTCTTCATATTCTGTAACCATTTCAATGAAGCGCGGTCAGTAACCACAGTGAAGGCGGTCCCATATAGGAATGAGCGGTAGTGTTTCACAGCTAACAAAACGGCAAGGTACTCCTTTTCTGTTACGCTGTAGTTGCATTCCGCTCTTGAAAGCATTTTACTGAAGTAAATTACCAGATGATCAACACCATTTTCATCCAATTGGGCTAAGATGTCCCCAGCAGCGTAGTCTGAGGCATCAGTAAACAATATAAACGATTTATTAGATTCTGGGTGCCACAAGATAGGACGTTTTTGTAGCAGTTGCTTCATCATCTCAAAAGTGGCCTTTTTTCAGTACCCCAATAGAAAGGGGTATTCTTGGCTAATATCCGAACAAGGGGCTCAAAGAGTTGGGCGAACTTAGGGATTAACTGATGGTATTACCCCATCATCCTTAGAAATACCAAATACCCCGCAGATTTTTAGGTGGTGGCATTTTTGAGATGCCTTGGACCTTGTCCTGCATGGTTTGAATTCCTTCTTGGGAAATGGAATGGCCAAGGAAATCCAATATCCTTTGAAAGAAGATACACTTTGATGGTTTCAACTTGATACTATACTTACATAACCGTTGATACACCTCTCCAAAAGATCAAGATGTTCGTTAAAGGTCTTTGAGAAAACCATGATGTCATCAAGATAGAAGATGACACAGGTTAACTTGAGGTCCTGCAAAATGTGATCCATCGCACGCTGGAAAGAGGCAGGTGCTTTGCACAATCATTGGGGTAATTGTGTGGTTTGAAATAGACCTTCACTACAAATAAGAGCGCATTTACCCTGAACTTGAGGAAAAAGGTCTATTTGCCAATATCCACTGGCCAAGACCATGGCGGAAAAGAAGTTAGAGCCATATAGTTGGTCCAGGGATTTATCAATGCGGGGGATAGGATAGCTATCCTTTTTTGTGAGGTTATTTAACTTTTGGTAGTCCATGACTATCCAATGACCTCTTTTTTTCATAAGCAACAGAGGGGACGACCAAGGGCTTTGTGAAGAAAATGGTAACCCTGCGTCTAGTAACTGCTGAAGCTCCATATTGATCTGCTGTACTTCTATCTTTGATTTATGGTAAGGTTTAGACCTAATTAGATGAGCATCACCCACATCGATAGAGTGATACCAACCTTTCATCTGGCCATAGTCATTGTCTGATTTGGAAAATATGTCTCAATATTCGTCTAATAAAGTATAATACTTTTCTAGTTAATCTGGGGTCAGCTCATTTATGATATGAATATTGGGTAGGGTACACACCAGGTTACTAATGGGCGAGCCCAAATCTGCCATATAGCCAACAGAGTGGATACGTTCCTTATTTTCTACTGAAATTAGGAAGCCTCTTCTAAACTCCTGGTGATTTAATATAGCCATGTCTTGCCCAGTGAGTTTTCCCGGCAGAAGGGTAATAGCCCTCTGGTAGGTTGGGTCTAGTATCCCAGGAAATACACGAGGCTCCAAAGAGCTAACGCCCTCAATACTTATGAGGTGCAACAAGCAATAGTGTGGGATTTGGAGGATTATTTTAGTGTCAACCACTCTTTGTTCACCAGGCTTAATCACGACCTCATTTGCAGCATAGAGAGGGATATCTTCCCCAGCATCCACTGAATTGGGCAACTTCTTTGCGTTGCGCCCAGAAGTGGAATAAGGCAAGGTTATAGCTGAAAAGGGGTATTCAACCAGGCAAGAGTATCCGTGCTTTCTAGGCTCTTTATTGGATAAAAATAAAAGGACTTCATAGTTGAGTAGCGAAAGAAAAACTTGCTTCATGTTGATTATTCCATCATACTCAATCATAAATTGGGTGTCAATGAGCATATCATATGCATTGTTGTCCAAAGCCACAGCAGGGGCTGATAAAATAAGCTTACCAATTTCGGATAGGAAGAAAATAGTATGCCTTGATAGCACGGGTATTATTTGGGCCAGCAGTACCAAATTCTTACGTGTAGTCCAAGTCAGGCTCTAGCTTTATCTTCTTGATGATCTTAGTGGAGATTACGTTGAATGGGGAGCCAGTGTCCAGGATGGCCAGTATTCGGACCTTTTGGATAAACACTTCATCCTTATTGAGTGTTTCTCCAAAGTTAGGTGACAACGCTAAGACCTCCTTGAGCTGGAAGGTAGATGATAGCTTTTTTGCAGTCCCAGGATATTTACCCATGATGGATTGTATGGGATGAACCCGCTGAAGAGGGCGAACCAAGACTGCTAAGAATTGGTCACCATCACTAGCAGTGTCAATTACTTTTGGCCACCCTAAAATTTGGCTGAGGTACGTTTCCTCAGGTATGATGGTACCATCTACTCCTCCAGCGTTCAAATGATCAGACAATTCTATTTCTTCTGGGGCTCCCAACATGTAGTAAATAACGTCATCATAACCCCCCTCAGATTCCTCCCCAAGGATATTCTCAACAACGGGCAAGGCCGCGATGGAGGTAGGAGAGATGGCTATAGAAGCTTGGGTAGCCTTAGGGGCCGCATTTAACAGCTTAACTGGAGGGGTAGGCATAGCAGCTTTAGTGAACTTGTGCGGGCGTATGGGTTACTACCTTACAGGGCTTTGGTTCATAAGAAGGAGTGAAAACCTTTTTAAGTCGCATGGAGGGAGCAGGTTTTGTAGGGAGGATAGGCTGATATGGATTACTCCCAACTGTCAACTAGCGGTAGCTGCTCAATAATGAGAGCTGGAGGGTTCACCTCATCTTCCTTGGTTGTTGCACATGAATGAAAATTGGCAACATCTACTAATGCCTCCTTTAGATCACGTATATTTTTAAAATGGCGTTTCATTTGAGATAATATGCCTGGCTAAAAGGGCTGAGAAGATAATCCAGTTAACAGGGCGGCAATATCATCATCAAGGGTGAGCATGTTAGAGATTGTTAATCTTTGCGCAGTGAGGTAAATCGTTTAGCAAAGGCAAGGAGCGGTTCACCCTTATACATGCTAAGGCGCATAAAGGCTAGTTTTTCCATGAGTAGACTCAGTTTTGATCCAAATTCAGCTAAAAGAGCCTCCTTCATCTCTGCCCAAGTGTGCGAAGGGTCCAGGTAAGGCACTACCCTCTTATGCGCTAGGCGGCTTAGGCAAGGAAGGATATGTTGAACTTTTTGCTTATTAGTTGTGCCATGCATGGAAACTTCATAAACGAACAAAAAAGTAGCAATGCTTACTTCGCCAGGGGCGTATTTTTATTTTAGAGGGAACTTTAAAGGTGCTTCTCCAGCTCTTCAAGACAGGATAGGGCACTGACAAGTTGCTTCTCAAGAGCAACTATCCATGTTATACAGGTATACCCTATAGTGAGCACCATTTTTTAGGACTCCAGCTGATTCTTGCTCGCTGGTGCTTGACGCCTGCTGGATCCACAAAGTGTTATAAAAAGTTAAATATAAAGCGTTAATAAAAATTAAATTTTTATAAGTTTTATTATAAGTTCAATAGAAGTGAAAAATGACCCCCTCAACATCTGACCATTCATTCTTTAAAGTATTTCAAGGGTTGAGGGGAATTCAAGATATGTTCGAATATAGCTTACCTTGTCTATATTAGGTAATATGGGGAAATAACATATTAAAACTTGGGTACTTGCTTCAGGGTAGTGGAACAATGGAAGGGGATTTTAATTATCCAAAATGTACCCATTAGGTAACAATTTTATGAACTTGAGCCAATCCCCATTTAAAATTTCTTTCAACTTGGGACCCCCGCCAAGCCTACAAAAGGGGGGGTCCCACGTAGGTGCATTGAAGGACTTGTTAGTGGATGGGGGAGTACCTTTCAAAGGTTGCCCCAAAGTCTGTCGGGTGGTTGAAGTAATCTAACCATTCAATCTTTCGTTTATTGCCCATGCAGGTTGCAAAATGGTGTTACCCTGATTAATGGGGTTTCACTATGAATTGGTTAGGGTCTTTTGGACAATATCCTCAACATCATCATTTAAATTGCTCTTAATGGCATCGGAGAATTGCAAATGGCTGACATTTTTCCTTTTCTACTGAATTCAACCTAAAACATTATTATTTTTCTGCTGCAAGGTCAAATGTCTGACAAAATGCATTGTAGTTTGATGACAGGGAAGATATTCACAATTGCAATGTTCTGGTGTCACTTAATTTTTGTGGAGTAGGGATATATATTAGCTATTATAACTTGTATTTCGCCATTTTTGAGAAGTATAAGTCTACACTTGGCGGCTAGTTCAAAATTTAGATGGCCAAACTGAGCAATAAACTCACTATATAGCTATTGATGAATCAATAAGATAAATTTTATCCCCACTATAATTTGTGACTGGTGAGATAGTAAAAACTCAACTATCTTGGAGAGAAAAGTCCAGGATTTTTATAATCTAGTTGGGACAGCACCTTGTTTAGTTACAAATTTTTGATAGCACATGGACACTATGTTATCCTAATAGGCAATGTAAAAGCCTGATTTCAGGGTGCAGGCCACTGGTTTTATTATGAAAAATTGGAAGAGTTTGGCCCAATGTTTCCAATTTATTTTTATAAAAATTCTGGATTGATTCCATAAGTACTTATAACTAGGTCCAAAATAAGAAAATCATATGTGTTATGTGGTAAAACAATACCTTGAACTTATTCCATCAGTCAGCCAAACTGCATTGGCAATGCACTTCGAGCTTCTAAGATGTAGTTAAAGTGGGCTCTTCAGTTCCATTTTGCTTATGATGATCATTATCAGCCGCCAATAAAAATCTTTTTACTAAAACAGTGGAATTGATGATGATCATCGCTCATTGTCTACAATAGCGCTTCCTTTAAGCTTATTTACTGTTACATTAATAAAAGTCATTAAGAATAGCTAAAGCGTCATCCGCTTTAATTAAACTAATGTCAAAAGTGTCACTTGCATAATAACATTGTAAATACATCATAACAGATGACAGAATTCTCTTAGGTCATTAATTTATATGGCCATATCGAACTTGTGCAACTTATCCCATCACCAGAAGTAATTGGAAGCTCTTGGTATTACTTTTGCTTGACATAAGGCTTCGTTTTAAACTTATGTGCTATAATAAAACCACGTACAACAACAGTGGAAGGGTTTCCTCTTATATTCATCAGCATCAATTGAAGGGAAATCAAGTGGCGAAGTGACGTGATACTTTGTCTGACTTTCCTTCCTTAAGCAAAATGGGGCCCATACTAATATGGGTTAAAATTATGCTATCATTAGGAGAAGTAAAGTATCCCTTATCTTTTAACATCTTATTTTCCCAAAAATTTCAAGTATCCTAACTTACCACACTTTTAGTAGTTTAACAGTGTCAGCTAGACAATGACTAGTAATGCCCTAAATGATGGCATATGTGACAAGATATAGACTCAAGTATGATTTTTTGAAAAAAGGTCATTATAGCCAGATCAATTCTTTATTTGACAATAAGGTCCTAAATCTAGTTTGCTCAACTCTGGCTGAATTTATTTTATGATACAACAAAGTAATGTCGCTTTGACAAAGTAAATAACATTTAAAAAAATATTATGTTCTTTAATGAGCACCAGCAATAATGCCCAGTATAGTTCTTTGTATGGCTCACAACTATAGTGAAGCAAAAATTTAGGTGTCAGATCTATGTATCAATGTTTATCCCTACAAAACCTGAGGTTCAAGATAAACTTTTTTAGAAACTACACAGACTCATTCTTAATATAGGAGAAATCTAAAGACAACGTCTTTCACGTTGTCATTAGTTCAGCACCATCAAACTCTTGTATAATGAGGTCGCTAGCATGGTGGTAAGTCATACCAGCTTTTTTTAATCTTGTAATTACCAACTCCGTCTTTCAAAAGCCAAAAAATTACATGATGGTAGCCAGCTAGGAAGTAACAAGAGACCCTCCACACTTAATTCAAACAAATCTAAAATCTTTTTGTACGTTCCTGGTGTTGTCTAAATTTGGTAGTTTAATTAGATTCAAAGAATATTGACATTCAGTTTTGCATAGTAGGGTAGGCATAAAAATTCCAATTTAACCTACCGTTATTTTACAGAGATTTTGTTACATCAAAGCTTTGCTGGCTAGAGTGATTTGTGTGGAGGCAGCTGAGGAATCCAGAAGTGCGATAAATGCAATCCACTTGATGGGACACAAGAATATCTGTGGACCCAGAAATACCTACACTTAGCAAATTTATTAAAATGGTAGGGTATTAAGGCTTAACCAGTGCCTTATTGCCCTCTGAATTAACCGTCAATAAAATCTCACCTTGTTGAATAATATGGTTGTTCATAAACTCCTGACGGTTTTGGTACAGCTACTAAAATAACTTTTCGCGCTCTTCAATTAATTTATGGTCATCCTGCTCTAATTCCTGCAAAGGAGATAAAAGATGAATTTCAATATAGTATGTAACTTCATTTAGGCGGAAATTAACCGTTTAAAGGAGTTGATCTTCGCCTCTATACCAATATTAGACTAGACAGCTTGAGTTAAAATTCTTACAAATCTTTTATTATTCATTGGTTTTTCTCAATATCTCCTTACACCTTCAAACCCCAGCGATCTTGCTATGACAAGAATGAAAAAAGCTGAGCCATCATTAATGTCATAAAGTGGATGAAGAGGTAAATGATAGGGCTGCTAGGCTATTAAGTCAACGGCTTCAGAAATAAACTAAACTTTAGGATTAGACATCAATATATGCTCAGACTGAATTACTTTAAAAGTTCCAGAATACAGGGTGCAATAAAGTGCTCCTTGTATAGATCACTACATACCTAGACTGGCCGCAGGCACCAGGATACAATTGCATAGGTCAATATTTCATTAATCAAATAAGGTACTATATTTGATATTAGCCTTAAAAACACCAAAGAAAGCTTATTTATCAAAATTAGGTTGTAATAAACAAATGAAGGACCGCGCCAAATATTGATAACAGTAGCTCAAGGGCTCATAGTGGGTATTTGGGGGTAGTTTTTGGCTTCAACTACCTACATTTAAGAAAAAAGATTCAGTGTAATGTGGCAGTCTCCTATTGATATGATCCTCTAATCCTTCATTCCCATTTGTGCAATTATTTTATAGTTTATAAAAATAAGTAATTTTTGGTCAACTGCAAAATAATTGAGAGACTGGCCACATGGAATTGGTTTCAGGAAAATTACACTATAATGGTGTTTAGCCTACTAGAACTGATACCTGGAGAAGTAGGTAAGAGGAAATAAGTAAACCCATAAACAACAAGTTTTTTATCAAAGTACTCACAGAGTAGTTAATTTTTTAATTGACGGTGTTCTGCAACGCAGAGCCACAGGGCCAAAGTAATTGAGGTGTTAAGGAGTTGAGAGATGCAACATAGTATGTTAGCAATTTGATCTTCATTAGTAAGTAAATGATAAAAAAGTGCTTAGGCGTTGATCCTGATTGTAAATTATAATAGCATTCACCACTTTCACATAAAGCCTAGAATTTGGTCTGAAACAATATATAGTAACTTAATTCAATAGATTAGCTTAGGCATTACGATATAATTGATTGATTCTCTTATCTACATAATATATATATTATAAGTTATTTTTATATATAAAATAGAGATGGATGTTCAAACCAATTGCCACAATGACAAATGAAAGTGTAATAAAGTTGATAATTCTAATACTATTACAAATACAAATTTTCAACACTGAGAATAATTTTTTGTTTCTAAAGAAGCCATTTTATTTACGTAACTGTAGTTTGTTGTTCTTGGGAGATCCTATTGACTTCTATTTTTCAGAGAATTGCTGTTTTGCGTCTCTAAGAACATTCAGTTTTTTAAGGCAAATATGATGTATACATACTAATCACAACTCTATAATTTGATAGGTACTAAAGACAACTTCTTAACCAATGTACCCTTCCTTATATGTCATTAGGTTTATATTCAGATATATAAAACTTGAAAGACAATTAATATATCTTATTAGTGTGATTAATTCTCGATTTATGTAATGTGAAGTGATTTTTAATCTCAGATATTACATTTAAATGCGTTAATAAAGGCAGCAAAATAATCTTACTTTAATTTTAAATAGATGAGTTAAATCTTACGCGCGCCACAAATTTGCTATACTACATGTGAAGAAAATAAACAGCTTGAATAGGTTCCAAACTGGTGCTTACAAAATTTTGGGTTACTGAAGAGCATAAAGTTACAACTACCTGCTAATGAACTTCTTATAACATAGAAAGATTTACATTTAATAGATCGCTAAAGATCCACTTTCTGCGCTCTCATTTCACTTTTCCAAGTTAATGCGCTCTGAGTGAAAAACTTGGAGAACACTCACATCAAGAAATTTCAGCGATGTAAAGAAGGTACTAAGGCAAGTTGAGCTCGTCTATGCATGCAGATTATCGTAAAAATGTCATGAGAGATGCCTTATAACTAGATTCCAGTAAAGCCATAGAAGAAAAAATGCTCCAAGGATAGGTAAATAGGTTTTGAGTCTGAAGAGAAGAGTTATTTATATACTATATAAAATCTGAATATATCTGAATAAAGATCTGAGGCATGTCTTATTGTATCATGTTCTTGTTCCTTAACCCTTATTTTTGTAGATTGACTATTTTTGTAAAGGAAATAAAAACTATAAATTAAGCTTTTCTTTCCCATTAATATCACTTTTAGTAATACAATTCTATGCAATTTCTCTGAGATTGACAATCAACTAGGAAATATGAGCAAATTTGTCCACAACAACACCAGTTGGGCAAAAGTGGCCAGCGCGAAAGGCCTGAAGCCCTCCCAACCTGCTGGGAAAAACGCCCTGGTGGAATGTTGACACACCCTCCAACCAAAAAGGGTTAGTACAGCACCACACCCAGAGTTTTGCAATTTCTGCAAAATATGGGCGCATATATCAAAATAGAACACTCCCAACCCCTGTCCTCCCTTGAGCACAGCCTTAGAATTATGGTCAGCAATACTTCCCTCAAATTGTGGGAAAAATGGGGGAGGCCTTCACCATAACCTTCCTGAAAACCATCTCAGTAAATTATAAAAATTTACATAGGGGATGGGTGGATGTTGGGTTCATGTCCATAGAAGAAGCGGTGGAAGCAGCAAAAGTTGTATTCTCCATAAAAATTAACAATGAAGACTGCACCATCCGCATGGTGTGCACATGATGGAATGAGGCAAATGACCTATTCATCATATTTGACCAACTCCCAAGCACTGTGCACCATGATATCCTCACGGACGAGCTCCATGAGGACCTTGAAGGTTACGGCATAATCAAACAGTTCAAATTTGAGAAATTCCCCTCCTGTCCCACCTGTGTACAGGGAAGGCAATAGCCATTATAGAACCCAATCAGGATGTGGTAGAGGATATCACCCTCATTCCATGCATGGCGACCATCAACTTCCCCAATGGCAGCGTATCTTGCCCCTTCCACATCACACCTGAACACACCCCACCTATCTGCGAATTCTGCTCAGCTATAGGCCACAAAGACCACGTGTGCCCCATCAAGTGCAGTATTGAAGCACCGGAATTTTGTGAGGACAATATGGATGAAACAAGCCCAACTTTTGGCAAAATTAAGGACTCCACTTTCGCCTTATATTGGGGCAAAAGAGCTGACGTTGCTTTGGTTGAGCCCATTTCACACAAGGACCGTCGTCATGCACAGACTGCCCACAAGCAGGCTGCAAGTTCTGCCAAGACCCAAGCTTGCACCACGATTTCCCTGGAACAGATTCAGGCGGATGCCATGGCAGCGCAGCGGAATAATCAATTAGACCCCCCAAATATAACCCACCGCAACCAAAATGATGAATTATTTGGATACAACCAATCAAACACCTCCAACCAAGCCGGAGCAAATCCACCTTGCACCACTGTGGATACTCCCAGCCAATCACATGTAATCAATGATGATATGGCTCATGTGCATGATATGAAAGACATTTCAGCCAATCACAATGTGACAATATTCATGCACAAAACCCAATCACCCCAACACCTAGTTTCTGCCCATCAAACCCACAGGCAAGTGGAAGAAAATTTTTTGCTGATGGGCATGAGCCAACCCACACTAGACCCAAACTCCACGGAGTAATCTGAGCCAGAAAAAACTGAACAAAACCAGTACTACGACTGCTGACCAACACACTGGAACCAATCTAGTTAATCACCCCATACTCGCAGTATGACCCATGATAAGGAACTGGGTGACCTCAGTGGGTCGCCCCAGCATTCTGATGTGCGGACTACTGCAATCAACATAGGGATGCTTAACATTGCGGGAGCCAAGGCCCCCACACCCCATAATAAAAAAATGGCTTTCCTGTGCAACATCCCCATGGACAGCTTAGCCATCCAAGAACCCCACTGTCCACCATGGGAGAAGGAGTCATGGTCGACCATGCTCCTTCCAGCCAAATCCTTTTGGATGTACCACTGTAGGGTGGTAATTTGATTTAACTGTGACCATCCTGTAAATATCTGAAGCACATCCTCCCACCTGGAGGGATGGCTGCTTCTAGTGGATCTTGAGTGGAATAGAGAAACTTTTGCCATGGTGTGTGTGTATGCCCCAAATAATTAAATGACTGCCAAAATTTTTTCTCCGACATCCTCTCAGTCCCTTTCCCTGAGGCAACATTTTTCACGGGAATTTCAACTGCTGGATTAACACCATTACTGACTGCTGGCCCAAGTCTAAGGCTATACCCTGCAGCCACATGGAACTACGCATACTAAAGGCAATGCTGGGCCAGTGTGACACAATTCCCAAACAAGCCCCCACTCTGGCCAACATGACGAGGCCCCACCACAACAATAACCAGCTGGTCTCAATGACCCAGATTGACCTGATGCTCGCCCCTATAGACTTCCATCACCGGGTATCAGATTTTACAACAACAATTATCCCTTTCTCTGACCACCAGATGGTCTCAATAGCATTATCATCCTCAAAAAATTACCAAAAGCCACCAACCTGGCACAGAGTTCACCCAAGCACCATCCATCTTCTAGAGCTTAAATTTGGACTGAGATAGTGCTAACAACACAACAAGAAAGATGACCACCCAATGGGAACCCTATCGCCGAGTGGGAAACTTTCAAGGCTCGTGCAACTAAGAAAGCTTGCCACCTAAATTCCAGAAAAACAGCTGCAATGTCCGCGACAATCAACAAGGCTATCAGACAGCTTCAGCACTTAGAAAACAACACACCTCGCGAGGGATACACCCCCAATGGGGCCGCCTATGGTTCCAGCTATCTACACAGGTAAACTCCCTCTTTAGAAAACACCAGCACTACACAAAGTATGCTACAAATCAAAATACATTTTATCCAGAGAAACTCACATGGCCCAATTTTTCTGCCATTTTTAAACCAATTTTGACTTCAACGACTTGCACACAGGTCTGCCAAGTAGATGACACACTGCATCCACATCATCCGAAATATTGGCTGAATTACACCGATTTTACACCAACCTGTACATGGCGGATTTCGCATCACCTAGAGAAATTGAAAAATTTTATCATCCGCTAATATTGACACTATAACTGATCAACCAGACCTTGTCGCACCCATCACTAAAGAAGAACTATGGGAGGTAATAAGATCAACCCCACGCAACAAGTGCCCTGGGCCTGATGGCCTACCATATGAATTTTCAAGAACTATTGAATATATCGCATCAATACTACTGGCAACTATGAACAAATGCCTGGAGGACACAACCCTTCTACCTGGCGGCCAAGACGCATATGTGGTCACACTCTTCAAAAAAGGATACCAGGCAGACCTAAACAACTGGCGTCCAATCACTCTCACTAATACCGACACCAAAATACTAACTAAAAACTTAGCTAAGCGTCTGGGTTGCATTGCTCAGACAGCCCTCTCCCCCCATCAGTTTGGCTTCATCCCAAATCGCTCAATTTGGGATAACATCTACACAATTGCCAACATCTGCCAAGCTAACCCCACAGGCGCCCTTGCTTTCCTGGACCAAAAGAAAGCATATGACCAAGTGCACTGGGGTTACCTAGAACAGTGTCTAAAGGCTTTTAACCTACCACCCCGTTTTATAAACTGGGCGCTCCTCCTAACACGCTCAGCCAGGTTTGCAATCAGAGGCACAGGTTTCCTAACCGACACCATCACCCCCCAAAGGGCCTCAAACAAGTTGACCCGCTTAGCCCCCTACTATACAGTTTTACCCTTGATCCTCTCCTCTGCATTGCAAACTCAAAGCTCACTGGAATCAGGTTGGAGGGACAACTACTAACCAAAATGCTCGCCTTTGCTGACGACTGCGTTGTTGGAGTCTCAGGCAATAGGGATGCCAGGGCGATTGAGCGCATTACTCACCAGTATGATTCAGTGAGTAGCGCCATGCTGAACAAACAGAAAACAGAGGTAATTGTTATGGGAAAATCAGTTCAAAATGGGTCCCACCCTCCCACCACCACACAAACTAACCAACCACACATCCAACCACACAACAATGATCCAAGCCAGTAAAACCACTGTGTTGACCCTTTGCATACCACCCCGCCACCAACCCAGTCCATCCTCTGGGCATATTGCTCAAAGCCGGTGGATATGCACTTGACACCATCAAAACCAACATTTTGGACAACATCACAAAAAAATGTATGTATGCGGAGGAGTAAAACTAGTTTAACCAGAAGAGTTGTGTTAGCCAACTCCCTGATCTTGTCAAAGTTATGGTTTGCTGCCCACACGGTTCCCTTCTCTGCCAACTTTACCAACGCAGTCTACAAGCTACTGCAGAACTGGCTATGGTCTGGTTACCGCGCACCTCTCAGGCTGAAGACTATGTACGGTTTATGGAAGAAAGGCAGGATGGGGCTGCTCAACTTCACGGAATGAGCAACGCAAATCCTTGGCTCATGGGTAGCTCTCACAACATCACCCAACCCACCATCCCCCCACTGAGCTAAGGCAGCCCAAACCAACTTTGCAAGGGCACTACATCTGAGGTCCCCCATCAACCCTGCAACTCTGATGAAGTACCTTGCAACATTAACAACTGCCACTGGACCACACAATATTAACCAATATTTCAAAAGCATCCTGTACAACCTAAGACAAGGGGATTGGAGTTTCTCCTATGCACAGCAATCTGAAGATATTTACTCTCAAACTGGTTACATGCAACTCCACAGGGGACAAACGGTGACTAACGCGCCTGCCCCACTTCCATCCTTTCCTCTATCTTAGATTGTCTACCTATATTACCAAGACGTCCCATATGACTTGCGCATCCAAAGGCAGGTGTGGGACCTTGTCACCTGCCCCCTCTTATCCCCACAAATGTGCTCCACAGTGTGGCGCTACATGCGCCATATGTTTAGAACAGCTGACCGTACCTTCTCAATGTTCAAGACATGCGCCATCTGTGGTGGACTCAACACACTAGCACACCGCCTGGAAGAGTGCCCGCCATCCGCGCATATCTGGGCCAACGTGATGAACTTGTTCCAACAATCACCAATAGATGAATATCGACTATACCGCAATATCCTTGCGCTCAACATGACCTCGCCTATCCCCCAGACGCTAAGGGCTCTAATTGTGAGTATTGCAATATGGTCCATTCACACAATTACCCTTGACGCTTTCAATGGGATCCTCCACAATTTCAACCAAGCCATCGTCAGGTTCCACAGCCATTTGGCCGACCACTTCCAAGCCTGGCTGTTCAGATCAATCCAACACAAATGGAAGAAACAGATGGGCAACTGTATTCCAATCTGGTTCCTTCGTTATGACATTGAAAACCTCACAGTCTTCATAGGCGGTACACCCTACTAGCCCCTGAGCTGCCATACCACTTAAGGTCTTGTCATCCACCACCCGTGGCTCCTAGCCACACCCAAGTGTGCCAAATCGTATCTTTTGAGTTCCTTTGTTTTACGCTCTCTTCCCTCTTCTGTTTTCCATTTTCCTCTTCCCTAAATACTGGATGTGTCAGTCCCCTGGTCAGCCATCCTCAAATAAATGAAAAAAACTATAAATTTTTGAAGATCAGTGTAATAAAAGATAGGCTTTTCTATTTAAGAGGTTATCTAAGGTTGGGAGCGAGAAAAATTTTATATAAGGACATAATAAAAATTTTATGATTTTTATATAGGCCACAATATAATCTTTTTTGGGCTGAACTATGTATTTATATAAAAAAGTAATCAAAGCAAAAAAGGTTTTATTTAGAAGTTCTTTGTAATTTTACAATAGTCAACTGAGCTCTTTTATTAAATTCTTCTTCTTTGATCGATCTATTGATTGAATTTAACTCTAAGTTAATGCTTTCACCGAATTTTTCATTGCGCTGTTACACCCTCCATGACAACATTTTTGATGTCTGCTGTCCCTACATGGGGTTAAGAATCTTCGTGCAATTTTTTTGGCTGCTGCCAATGCGCACTAAGTCTGGATCTACTAATTTTTTAAAGCTTACTGTTACTTTGTTCCATCTCAAGACCTAAGACTTCACTTTGCATGTTCAGGATGTATCTTAGAGCCCCTGTTGCTTCCTAAAGGACCATGTGTTTCTTACTATTAGAATCCAGGGGATTGATTTGCTCGCTGGTGCTACTCATTCCTGGATTTTAATAATTGGCAAGAGATGTTACACTCTCTATTTCTGGGATAAATAAATTTTAGGGGTTAATTAACCACTTTTTATTTAATAATGGAACTTTTAACTACAATAAAAATGATAGATTTCATGGGTTTTTTATTAATAGTCCATGAGCAATCAAGAAGTGAACCCTCTTAAGGTCTTGATGCTTATTCTTAAACCTATTATGGCTCAAATTTAATTGGGGCACAAAATTTGAATTAAGTTACGTGCATTTAAATATGGGAATAAGGGGTTTTTTATTAGAGCTCTTGATTCTCATTCGCTTTAATTGAA